>VDFB02001507.1:0-40462 GCA_007258455.2 Sequoia sempervirens | reverse complement strand
AGTTCTTCACTGTTCTTGAGTCATTTGGAAAGCCTAGTAGTGAATCTTAGGCGCAACCTACCCTGTCCATTAAAGTTAAACATGAAACTTTTGTAGGGTGCATGCTTAACTCTATGGATGAAGGTTCATCCTTTTCAGCGATCTTCACGAAATCATTGACCCTAGCTTCACAAGAGGTCAACGGAGAAGACCTTGTCAAGCCCTCTTCCTTAGCCCTTGTTGTGGGAGGTCTGGATGCTCCTCCTCTTAACATCCCACCATTGCAAGCTCTTCCTCCCCCCTACGATGATCTAGAGTGTGAAGCAAGAGGCCTCTTCTTGATCTTTAGATTAGATGTGTGTGTTTTGATGTGTTCCCTCATGATCTTGCTATGTGTGCCTATATGACCCTTGTCACCCCTATTGGTGCTTGGATACAGGTGTGGTTTTTGTGTCAAAAACCTTCCTCTATTTGTATCATCATTCTTCCATGTTTGTGATTTATTTTTGGTAAATTGGGGATGATGCAAAGCGTTAGAGGAATTTAGGTTTCCCTTCCATGTTGACCCAATTTTTTAAATTTTACTTTGTCTTCTTGTACATTCTTCACATGGTATGATATAGTAGGGGTTGATGATAGTTCATTTATATACTATTACTATACATACATATATTTATGAGTAGTTCTAACCCCAAAATATTAGGCTACCCCTGTGCCCTTTTTTTGTGTTTTTCTCTTTTACGTTCTCTTTATCTTTCTCTCTTCTTTGCTTGAGTTGTCCCTCTCATGTGTGACAACGTCGCTTCTACAACATTTCAATTTTCTAAAAATGCATTCATTGCTAATGAATCTTTTCTCAAAAATCTTCGCAAACCTTTCTTCAAAATCACATTCTCAACTTGCAATCCTAACGGAACATGTTTCCTTCATCATGGGTTCGTAAAGAAAGAACTTGCAAACCTTCCTCTAAAGTGGGAACAACTTTGACCTTCCCCTCATGTGGGGTATATTCTTCCTTTCGAATTTGTTGATGAAGTGAACATCTTTCAAAAGGATTCCTTGAAGATGGATCAATTCAAGAAATAAAACATTTTCTTTCGAACTGTGTGTCCCTTGAGTGGACCCCTTCTTCATGACGGGTTCCTGAGGGATCCCTTTAAAAGTCTTCAAAATTATCAACGGTCTGTACGACTATCCACTTACTTGCCTATGTGGTTGATTTATGACTCCGTGGAGTCTACTTTCCTAGGTTTCCTCCATGTGATAGATCTTGGGGGATACCTCCTTGCAGGTCTGAAAGCCTGTAGGGAACTTCCTTTGAGCTTCCTACATGCAAGATATCTTGGGAGTGGCTCCCCTATAGGTCTGTTGTATTTGTAGGGTGCTTTCTTGGGTTTTCTCCATGCGAGAGATCTTGGGGGATACCTTCCCAATAGGTTTTTGGATCTGTAGGGTGCTTTCTTATGTTTTCTTCATGCAAGAGATCTTGAAGGACACCTTCCCTATAGATTTGCAGGTCTGTAGGGAAATTTCTTGGCTTCCTCCATGTGAGATATCTTGGGGGACACTTCCTGGGTATCCTCCATGTGAGATTTCTTCAGGAACACCTTCCTTGTCGCTCTACGGGCCTATAGGGTGCTTACTTCATAGGGCTTCCTTCATGTGAGAGATCTTGGGGGTTGCTTCCTTGTAGGTCCACAGGCCTGTAAGACAATTTCTTTCTTCAATTTCATAGTTCTGAGAAGCTATGAAGTCTTTCACTTTCCCTACACCTTCAGGTTCGTTAGATCATGGTCTGCTTCCTCGATGATTCAAGTATACATTTCTAACCCTACTATTCTTCAATCTACTTTACCAAAGCACTCATCAGTATTTATTCTTGCTAAAGTGGGGGAAAAATGTATAGGAGTGAATTTGCACCCCTTATGCAAATTCCCCTTTTTCCTTTCTTCACTTTAGAAAACCAAATTTGGAGGCCAAAATCCACATAAGCCCATTGCCTTCATTCCACTTGGCACCTTTTTTGAGCATCAATAGAGAAATTTCTATTGAGGATTCCCATTCAACACACAGACATCCATGTGGCACATTATGTCCTTGGCAGATTCCTACGGCTGAAGCTTGCAGAGGCATTAAACTTCTCATTGGTAGTTGACTTGTAATGCTCTCTTCGGCCGACCAACCCGAATATGGCCTTTTTCTTCATCCTTCCTTCAAATTCCCTCCTTCTACATGCATTTCAACTTCTACACAACTTCTTTTGCATCCCTTCAAGCAGTCTTCCACATGAGTTCAAGCATTCTAGTCTCCATTCAAACACTTTTAGCAACACTTTTTCACTCCATAGCAGCAACAACATCACTCCATTAATTCAGTAGAGCAAGTGTGGGACAACACCATTGTAGCAAAAGCTAGAGTACTCTCATTTTCTCCTCCATTAGCCTTGAGTGCTCTTGGTGGAGGTGGTAATATTTTCACTCCTCTCCTCTATTACTTGGTTGAGTAATCACATTTACTATTTTGTAGTATTTTAGTGTTCTTTACTTCATTTCCTTCTTTACCATACTATTTCTCCATTATTGCTTTCTTGGCTATCTATGGAGGTGGAAAAACCTAAATGGGGTTATGACTAAGGAAGGCCCCTATACAGCCAACCAACAATTTTCCTCTTCTTTGAGTGTAGGTGGGCGTGCTTCTAGGAGCTAGCTGGCAAACAAATTCCTTTGTGAGACTATTCTTGCCACCCTAACTCTTGTGTATTTACTTTATCATATTAGAGCATATCTTGTCTACTTCATAGCATTGTTTTGGCCCTTTGGAAGTAGTTAGATAGGTCGTTAGCCTATTTACTAGATTTTAACCTTGTCTCTTTAGTCCTCTGGTCTTAAAGATGCCAATGCAGTTGAGAGACGCCAACGCTCCACGTTGTTGTCCTAGGACTGCGCTTCTATCCTCAAGCAGAGAGCTTCCTGAGGCATAGTGTTAAACCCAAAAACTAGCTCACCTAGCCCCATTTAAAGTTTTGGCTCTATAGAGTGATTGAAGGACCTTATAGTTCTCATCATTCTCATCCCTCATCTCCAAACACCCCTTTAAGCTAAGGTAAGTTAGGGAAGCCTTGTGCTCTTGGCTCTCCATGACCTGGGGCCTTGAACGTGGTAGGTCCCCCTCTCTTACATTTTTGGTGAATCCGACGTGAACCAACATCTGTTCATCCATTGGTGTTGAGGCTTCTCCCATGTACTGTGTGACTGTTTTATTCCTGAGTGTTGTGAAGGTTTATGAGCATCACAACCCAATCCAAAACTTTCGGGTATATTGTCAGGAGAAGTATACGACACCTCCCGATGGAAAGGATGAAGGTCACTACCAGTTTCTCTATAGGCCTTTGCTTTGGTCCTGCCATTAGTCTGGCCACACAGGAGCAGTTGTCAAGGGGGGAGGTAGGATTCTCTGACAAAACCGATCATGTCCCCACTCCTTCTACGTCTCCTACACCATCATCGATGGACGAGTATGAGTCTATTCAAATCCCTTTGGAATATGTCTCTATCCTTAGTAAAGGGTTGGGTGAATACCATCGAGTGCTTGGCCATTCCACTAGTGATTGTAAGGCCTTGAAGGATAAAATACAACAACTTCATGATTCTAGTGTCATCACTCTTCCATTTTGTTGATGTGCCTCTCTCTTTTCTTCGCATGACAAGTGATATCAAGGTTTGCCTCTATCCTATCTATTCTAAGAATTTTCTCATGAGGTTCTCACACCTCGCTTCTATTATGCTACCTATTATATAGTAGTTGTAGCTCTACTTGCTCATTTTTATTTGTGTTCATTCACTATTATGTGTAACCATACTCTTTCTGTCGTAGTGACACAATAGTATCTTGCATAGTTCTCCTCCGTTGTATGTTGGGGCTAGTGATAACTTGTTCTGGAGATGTGCATCCTTCTTAAGGACCCCCTCTCTTCTCCCTATCTTTCAATTAGAGTGTTCCTTTGAATGGGTCCCTTTGTGTCTTGAAGAGTTCCCCGTTGAAGTAACCCCCCCCTTTTGAAATCTTCTCCTTCAAATGAATTCATTGGTGTCTAGCTTGGGGGCAACCTGACTAGACCTATTTCATGTCTTCATGTCTAGCTTGGGGGCAGCCTGACTAGACCTATCTTTTTTGTGAGTATCTTGTAACATAGCTTACATCAACCACAATATTTTCTTATTAGTCTTGCTCTGTAGGACAAAGGATCTATAGAGATTCTTTGCGTCAAGCTCTCCTTGTAGGATTATGGTCACTTTCTTTTCCTTAGTTTTAACATTTACATTTAGTTCACTTTACTTTATTTCAGTTGTGTTATTCTTTGTTACTTTCTTGCATCTTAGAGTTCTTAGTAGTTAGGGTAGAAGTAGTTACTTTGTATTCTCTCCAACATTCTTAGTTTTTGGTCCGTACAGGACACCAATGCACCTCTGGGACTTCAACATGCCACATAATTGTAGTTCATACTTTGTGCTCTTTTCCTTTGGTTGAAAACTTATGATTTTGTCCAGAAAACCTTTGTGAGCTACTCTTTTTGATTTTGAAACTCTCACTCTGTTTCTTGAGGTAGTTTAGGGAAGTTCACTCCCTAGGATTCTCTTGAGAATAAAGAGACTCATGAGAAGAAAATCCCCCTTCTCTACATTTTGGTGAACATGACGTGAACTGTTCTAGTTTTGTTTGGTAGTGTTGAAAGAGTTTTCTCTTGTATTCTAGGTGTGTTGTGGGTGTGTGTGTTGCAAGGTGCTTGGCCTTGCAACCCAACCTATGACCCCTAGTGGCATAGCTAGAAGAATCCTTAAGTGATGCGAGATGAAACCTTGAATAGGTCACTGCCTAATTGTGAAACCCTTGGGGGATTCTGCAAAATTCCTTTCTAGTGTATGTAAAGATGGCTTCCTTCATGCATCTCCCCATCCCGTTGATGCAACCTGCGAGTGGGTCTCCTGCTATAACATTTACCTTATAGGATTTGATAATTAATGCTAATAGAGAACCCTCTCCTTTGTACATTCCCACATGTATCAATGGGAACACTATAATTGGCATTCTCATTGACCCTACATGCTAGGTTAATGCTATCACGAAGGAGATCTTGTTAATAATATTATTACATGAGGATGTATGATGAGTCTAAAAGAAATATACATACACATGATGGGATTTTTGTCCCTCCTATCAGTTCTATCACCTTATCAGTCTTGGTTGGGCCTAAGACTGTGAATGCCCTCTTTGATATTATCTCGGGGTCTGATTGTTCAAAGTGAAACTAGGCATTCCTTACCTAGTTTCCATGAACACAATCTCCTTGGTAATCCATAAATGCTTGAAGTTCTCTCATGAGGGTTATATGCATGTAGTCCATGACACCACTTACAAAGTGATGGTGGAACATGAAGGCTACTCACTTGATCACTTCTAGCCTTCCCCTATTGGACCACTCCCTCCCAAGAAGCATCTATTGTATCTAACTTATGTGAAATACAAGAATTGGGGCATAGCACTAAAAGTGACATACCCTCCTTCTTCCTATACCATTTTAGTTAAAGCTTCCATGATAGTACAACATAAGGCTACCTCTTCTGCTAAAAAAAGGAGAAGTTTGTTTAGGATTTTTCTTCTTCCTCTACAATTCCACCTACCTTTGCCTCTCGCCTTACTGTGGTGCCTCCAAATTTCACCCCTATGTATCTCTTGGGGAGTCCAATGGTGCCCACTTGGTGGAAGGAAAAGTGTTAGGTGTTTGACCCCCTTGTCTTACCCACAATACCTTGGACCATCTTGTATGGTAAGAGGAAGGGTCCCCAAGGAGCCTCCTTTGCATCTTAGCCTCTACAGTCTCCTATTGCTCGTACCTCTAAGGTAGTGAATGGGAAGAGGCCCGCCATTGAGGTGCTTGGGTCTGCTTCTCCACCTATTGTTGTTCTTGCTTCTACACCTCTTCCTCCTATTCCTATCCAGGAGTCACTCTCTCCATTGGAAACAACCATGATGGATATTCTAATGACTAAAAAGGAGCCTTCCACTCCTTAGGATGTAGTCTCTAGCTCCCAGAGTTGAAGAAACTTCCTTGCACACAAGCGTAAGCATTGGAGGAAGGCTATAGCTATTGAGAAGTCCACCTTGCAGAAGGAGGAAGGGGAGCCAACAACCTTGCTTCAGTGTCTTCTCTTATGTCCTCCTCTTCCACCCCTTATGCTTCAGTTCCCTCCGCCTCAATCTTGCTTTTAGCTCCCCCTACAAGTGTAGATGATCCTTACCCCAAAAGGGTGCAATTGTTCATTGCTCCTTCAGTTGTGCCTCCTCTTCTAATGTACCTTATGAACATGGTGCCTTTCCCAAAACCCATGGATAGTCTGAATACCTTGATGGTGTTCGTTGTGGTTTTCTCCTCTTCCTCATCACCTTCTACTTCATCTGTGGGGATCTCATATGCTCTGATGAAGTGCAAGTTGGAGGACGAACCTGCTTCTAAAGGGGGTCAGAAGAAGGGATCACCTTCTTTGAAAGTTGGTTCTATGTTGGCTTGTGTCATCCTAGCAATGGAGGCAGTCCCAACATCCCTAGAGTTTGTCACTGCCCCCGAGTCCTTCACTGAGATCGGTAGTAGATCATGAGTACCTCCTTCATTTCCTACTTAGTCGACACATGTCACTCTCATAAAGTACATGTTCAACTCTATAGATGATGTCTCGGCTCTATCAGTGATTTTTGCAAGATCGTTGAGGTTTACCTCATAGGAACTGAGTGAAGAAGACCTTGAGAGGCTCTCTTCCTTGGTTCTTATTGCAGGAGAGTCAGAGGGTACCCCCTTTCTATCTTGGCCTTGTAGGATCATCTGCTCTCCCCTTACAATGATCTAGATTGGGAGAATGATGACTCTTGGTTGATGAGGAGTAGGGGGCCACCTCTTCTTTACCTATAGATTAGATTTGTGTGTGTTTTGTGTTTCCCCCATGCTTGTTTTATGTGTTCCTGGAGGACCCTTGTCACCCTCATAGGTGCTTGGATACATGATTTTTTTTGTGTTGTAAACTTCTTTTATTTGTCACATCATTCTTCTCTTTTTTGTGCCTTTATTTTTGACAATTAGGGATGATGCAAAGTGTTGGAGCATTTAGGCCTCCCTTCCATGTTGGCCCAATTTTTTACTTTCATTTTATTTTCACGTAAATTTCTTCACATGGTCTAATATAGTAGGGGGTTGATGACAATTCATTCATATATTATATATTATGTTTATTTATCTATATTTATGAGCAGCTCTGACCCTGAAATATCTAATCCCCCCATCTCTTGATATATGTGTTTTTGTTTGTATTATCTATTCCTTTCTTGCTTTGTGATGTTGTCCTTATGTTTTGTCCCTCACATGCATGACAACATTACCATGGCTACATCTCGTCATGTTCCATGGGCCACAACATCACTTTCATTTTGGATTTTCTCTCCTTAGGCTATCACGTGCCTCTGAGTTTGACACGCCATCCTAAGAGGGATATCATACTGCTTCAATTTTTAGAAGGTGTATTTGGTGACCAACGAATCCCTCCTTGTCGACCAGTATTGGCATGGTGTGATGGTTTATAGGTGGCATTGTTGTTCTTGCCACCAAGGTTCAAAACCCCGTTGGGGTGGTATTGTTGAATGGTTGTATCCGGTTCATAGCTCCGGTCAAAAGCATTTACCCCTTGAATAAAAAAAAAAAAAAGAATCCCTCCTTGAAAATCCTTTATTTTTTTCAAAAATTGCATTCTTCAACATTGATTCCTAACCAAATTTTTCTTTCATCACAGATTCATAAGAAAAACTTCCTTTGAGAAGGGAGTACTTTTTTTGATGAAGAAGTCTGAAAACTTTCCCTTGCAAGGGAGCATTCTTTCTTTCAAATTCCTTGATGAAAGGAATCTTTCAAAAGGATTTCTTAGTGATAGAATCATTGGTGAAATTTTTTATCTCTTTTTCAATATGTTATTTTTTTTTCAAACAAAGTGTCCCTTGAGTTGACCCCTTCTCTTTTGAAGGGTTCCCAAGGGACCCATTTGAAAACTTCCCCTTCAGTTGTTGATTCTCTGCCTATTTTCCTACGTGGATTTTTGTTATCTAACATGTTTTGTCTATAGATTAATATGTTACTTTGCAGGGGCATCTTTGAAGCTGCTCTTCAATCAACCTTGTAGGATCGAGTACCTATAAGGCCCCATTAGACTCTACGGAGCCTCTCACATCTAGCTTCCCTCAAGAACAAGCACTTGGGGGTGCCTCCTTTGCAAGTCTAAGGACTTGTAAAGTTCTTTCATCCTGCGGGATCTCTTTGTTCAACTTTGTAGGATTGAGCACCTGTAGTGCCTTTTGTTCACCCTTATGTAAGTCTACGAACCTATAGTGCACATTTGTTCAACTCTCCTTGGGATTGAGTACCCAGGAGGCATCTCCTCTTCCTATGCTTTCAAGTGTGTCAGATTTTGGTCTGCTTCCTCAACAGTTTAGTTATAATTTTTTTAAACTCTTTCGATCTACCTTACCTTGCGTTTGGTAGCACATATGCTCACTAAAGTGGGGGAAAAATGTAATGGAGTTAATTTTCACCTCTCATAAATTCCCCATTTGTACCCCTTACCTTAGAAAAATCAAACCCAAAGATGCTATTCCACCTCATCCATTCACTTTCCACCCACTTGGCCGCTGTCTGTAGTCTTAGTGGGGGAATTACTATTGGGGATGCTAGCGAGGAATGTAAACATCTACATGGTACGCTGCCATCCTGAAAAGATTCCCGCCTCTAGAATCTGTAGAGGGATTACACTTCTCCATTAGCGATAAGCGTAACACCCCCATTCCCTTGAATGACCTCAAACAACTCTTTTGGGCTCCTATTCAACTTTAAAAGACTATCTCTCACATTGGATTCATCTTTTTCACACTCTTCAATCACACTTCACAATTCTACACACTTCTTGAGAATTTCACAGCACTCCACCATTTTCAAAGCTCCAAATTGACACTTTGTTGGTTTCACTCCTCATGTTGTTGCAACAATGTTGGTATCTACAAGCTTGCAAGCTCACATCTCCCTTCATGTGCTTGAGGGCATCTTGTTGGGGAGGTGATATCCATTTGAATTAGCATCGTTGTTTGATTTAGTAGCATATTATTGTTAGCATTTCTTAGTATTCTTCGTTTTAGTGCTTTCTTTATCATATTTTCTCTATTGTGGCTATTCTAGTTGTCCATGGATGTGGGAACACTGAAACAGGGGTTTGACTACGACAAGCCCCAAAACAACCCCAACATTTTTCCCCGTTCTATTGTGTGTAGGTATTGTGTTTGTGTGGAGCTTGCGAAAGGTTGGACTAACCATAGGTTTTATTTTTTACACCTTTTCTCTTTTCAAATTACATCTCTTAAGTTAAAGTATTCTTCTTGTTATTTTAGTAGTTTATCTATTTTATATTTTTTGTCATTGCATAAAACCATATTTATTAGGTAGTTAATTAATTCTATGTTAGTTTAGATTGTACTTCATACTCTCTATCTATATGGACATCAACGCCCTACTGGGATGCTCACGCTATCATTTTTCTTCTATGTTGGATTCCTCTAGCAAAGAGTTGCCTAGGCCGTTATAGTCCAGACTCAAGAATTTGATCATCTAGTTTCCTAAACTCTCGAGTTGACAAAAGGACAATGGTAGATCTCTTTCCCTTCCTTTTCACCCTCTCAAACATCAAACTTATCTTAGAAAATCCCTTAGTGAGAGGTGGATCAGGCCAGCTAATTGTTCTAGACCCCCCCATGACCTGGGGTCCTAAGCAGTCAGTCCCCCTCCTCTACAATACATTACACTCCTATCTTTTCAGGTCACTTGTGTTGTCAAGGAGGTTTCTGTGAATTGCAGTGGGTTGGCAGTGTGTTGGTTGTCTAGACTAGTCTGGGAAATGCTCCACATTTCTCCACATTAATGTCTATGCTTTGATGTCTTGGTGAATGTGTTCACAATGTTTTTGGAAGTCTCATTTCCAATCTCTTATTCTAAAGTGGTCCAAAAGTTTTTGTATAGATGTTACATCATCTGATTATGTATTATTTGTTTCCCTAATAGAGTTTTTTGTACCTATTTGGTTTGTGGTGGTTGTTGATGGCATGATAGTATGAAATAAGTGTATGGAAGTGATGTTGGATATTCAAGGAACATCCATATGTGATTTTCATATTGCTACTATGGTTGCTTTGGTGTTGTATTATGTCTTGAGTTATCTTTCTAGGTTATTTATGGGTATCTAGTCAACTAGGCTTGTTCCTTTGCTTGGGTCATGTGCTTGGGGGTCGTACAAACAATGGAAAGTGTGTCATGATAGATTTGGGTCCCGACCTATCCTATTTAGGACCACATCAAGTAAATTCAATTGAAAGAGTGTTTATAGGCTAATTGGTTATGTGCTTCAATGTATCATCCAAAAGTTTCCTTGATGCTGACTTAGGTTGATGTGCACTTGGGTGTAAATCATTTGTATCACATTGAAAGAAGTGCTAAGATTTTTTTGGTCCTCTTTATCCTTGAGATAGGACCACATCATACTTTGGTGGCTGACTGGTTGGATTATTTATTTATTCTATTTTTGGTTGACCTAATTAAAGAACTAAAGAGTTGTGGTAGATATAAATGCAAGATCATTTTGGATGCAATAGGAAAGGAGAAGTGCACAAGTGCAAAAAATTATGTGAATGATCTGTATTGAATATCCATCAAAGATAGTGCTAAAGATCGTGAAAGGAAAGATATATTGTGTGTGAACACCTCAGTCAATAGAGAGTTGTGTTGGCAATATTTGTAATTCTCTTTATATATCTTAAATTGTATCTTTCTCTAAGATAGAAAATCTCATCAGGTCCTCTATATCTTGCTCTTGGATTTGGTTGGTACTTCAGTGTTGCAAGTCCTTTTGTTCTTGCTCTAAGGTAGTGATCCTTGTTGAAATTCTTTTGGCAGTGAGCCTTATATTGTGAGTTAACTCTCACAGTGGTTTTTCCCTGATTGGGTTTTCCATGTAAATTTGGTGTCTCTTTGTGCATGTGTTTGTTCTCTATCTCTTTCTCTTTGTTGCTAATATGATTATTGTTATATCTTTCATTGGTAAATTTTTTTGAAGGTGTCAAAGATTCAAATTGCCATATTCTTCTTTGTTACTGCTTTCTTTAAAGTTTCATTCCTGTCTACTAAAGGAGTTTGATTTGTACTAAAATTTTCAATTTTTGGAAGGGATTAATTTTTGTGTAGAATGATTCAACCCCCTCTCATTCTTCTAAAGTGTTCAACAAATGTATGGTGTGAGTGGAGAAATGTGGGTTGGATCCATGATTATTGAATGATAATATGTAGAATTTGAGAGAGAAACAATAGTATAGAACCTTATAATACAATCAAATTCCCATTTGTTCCTAAAATTAACCTTTTGCATGTTTTCCAAGAAAAAACCAAAAAATGGATAAATGAGATCTAATGAAAATAACAAGTTCCTAGTAAAATTTTGGAAAAATGGGTCTCTTATCTATGTAGAAGGCTAAACCATCTTTTTGATGCTATAATAATCACAAAAAAATAAGATATAAGCCAAAATTTATGAGCCTTTAAGAGAAAATAGCTTGATCTCACTTCAGAGGCTTATAAAAATCACCAAAATCAAAATTTTGAAAAATCAGTAGCACCATTAGATTAGGCTTGGAATAATCTTTCCAAAAATACGTGGTTTACAAAAGTTGAAGATCGAACACCCAAATTATACTTGATTTAAAAAATTCCCAAATTGGCTGTTGGGATTGCATTGGGATGGGACCCCTAGTGTCTAGTCACTCATATGACTAGGGAAAGGTTGGGGTGGGCGAAGGTGTTGTATCATCAAAGAAGCTATAGGAAGGAAAAAAAAAAGAGTAGTCATCAAGCAATAGCTAGGCAATGAGCAATGGTCAAAATTCGCTAACATTGGCCAATCAATTTGTTGTGTCAATGGGACAACAACTAATGTCACCCATCAAAAAATACCAAAAGTCATTGTTGTTTTCTAGATTTGATAAAAAAATTGCACTAATGACCAAAAATTGTACAAACTATAGGGATCTCTATGTAGGTATGTTGTGGATAGACACAATATAATACACAATTTACAAATTGGCCTAATTTTAGACCCATAAAAATATACTTGGCTTAAGAACATCGAATAAAAATAGTAAAAAATTATTATAATAAATACATATGAAAGTGTAGGTTCAACCTCACACACCAAATATAGTAATGTTATATGACATGAAATTACATCAACTATAGTAATTAATCAAACAAACAAATCTCACCTAGAATAAAGAAAGCAAGTCAAGAACTAAAAATAAGTATAAAACATTAATGAAAGATATTGGGAAGTGTGAAAGAGTTGAAAACTCAAATATCAATGAACTATGAGAATTCTCTTATAGGCTCCCATGGAAATTTAATTTATATTTGAAACCTTCAAATCACTAATTGAAGAATATTTGAAAAATAACAAAAGAGTATCACCTAATAAAAAAGATGTTGTAAAAAGAAGAAATGGTTGTCAAAACCATGAGCCACATCCAAATAATTGTTTGGATATGAATCAAACGCATATTTTCTCTAATTTTGTAGAAATGTATCTTCAAATAAAATTTAGTCAAAGGAATTTTGAAATGAAAAAGCATTTTATGTCAAAATAAATCACACACATGCAACTTTTTTTTATAGAATACATATTAAATTGTTTAATCATTATGATGTTTATAGGCATGCCTTTGTAGGTTTGTATACTAATAATATTTTATAGGAATATAAGATAAAGGTTGTGCCTATGTCTTCAAGAGATTTCATTTCAAGCATTTTATATGAAAGAGTGGATGGACAATAGTTTTACAAGAAAACATGTTAGATGAAACATGGGATAGTTTTGGTGCTTTACAATATTTAATAAGTTATGTACACATGAAGAATCATGCACAATTGGGAATGGACAAATAAGTTTTGAAAAGTATAGGTTAGTGGCATACACTCTACAAGATGGTAAAGAAGAAAAAAGGTGTGAATTAATGAGTGAAAAGTTACTAGTGTATTAATTTATGTCTATTTTTTGATAGAATATAGTGTATGAATATGAAAGATATACCCATATAGATCAAAAGTTGGACTTGAAATTCAAGTTATGCAAGGATGCAATTCAACTTGGTACCATTGTTTCAATTATAGAATTTGTATATAATTATACACAACCACAAATGAGGTTCAATCATAGTATGAAAAACTCACTCAAGTTGCTATATTTGTGCATGTAGCATGCACTCATGTACCTAATAGTATAGATGAAGACAAGAAGATCTTCAGGGAGAATATTTTTTATAATAATTATGATAACGCAATTCTATAAAGTTTGTGCAATTTTTTTTGAGATGTTCTACAATAATTTTGCTAGTAAGAACATCACATTTGGTCAGCGTGTCATATGGTCAAAAAATTTTGCATCATAATTAAAGAACTCATAGACGTTCTATATAGTTTGAATAAAGTGCATAAGATGAGTGGTGTTCACCATGTATTTAATTTCTCTGAGATCGACCATGGAAAAAGGGGAGCATGATGGTTTAGGATCATATATTAAAGGAGCCTTAACACAGAAAGAGTTGAAGTACAAATATAGTTCAAAGATGATGGATGTAGTATCTATCATTGAATGGTGTAATGCTACAATGGTCCAAGTAATGAAGGTAACTCTATAGTTGTAGATTTTTTGGTTGGTAGTTGAAGATAACATTACAAAATATAAAAATTCTTGTACACTATTGTTCTTCATGTATATCTTTTACTTGGAATGATTGCAATTCAAAATATTGGGTTGATGAATGGTGTGCTAGATATGTAAGCCCACTTGTGATGTATCAACTTTCAAGAATACTACAAATCATAAAGATGGAATAATTAGTTGGCTTTGACCATATTTAAAATATATTTCAACTAGGTATTATATGTATAATTTAGTAAAGTTCAATATTTAATCTTATTTTATATTATTTTTATATCATTTACTAAATCCATCTTATTAAATTCACAATTTAATGTAGGGAATTTTTATGTAGTTATTCTAGATGAAGATAATGAAGAAATAACATATTATTCATGTCACTATCTTTAGTCAAAAAATAAAGTGGGTGCCCCTATCATAGATGGAGAAGATATTGAGTATCCTCTAGGATTAGTGGTTTTTATTGGAACATGGTTCGAAGGTACTCAATGAAGAAGTATGATGTGTGGTTTTTTAAGGACCTTGACACACATAGGAACATTCTTCATTACTCTAATCTTGTTTTTGCATCAAATTTTTAATTGATCAAATATAGCAATAGACCATTGAATAAGAATGTGAAATTTTTTGTGAGACTAGCCATGGGGAAATATTCAATATAATAAAGAGTAGAGCATATATAAATGGTGAAAATTAGATTGAATTGTTTGAATGACTCAAAGTTTGTACATATTTTTTAAGTATGCTTTGTACTTTTTAATTTATTTGATTTCAAGTTGTTATGTACTTCATAATCTTGTAATTTAATTTACTCATGTTATTGACTTCTTAAAATGTACGTTAGTGGTGCTAGAAAATCTTCTAACTTCTTTTGGTTGGTGTTGTTAGTAGAGAATTTTATATTCTTGAAGTAAAGATAATATTTATGTTTTGAGTGATCAAGTGGATCTTTGACTCTTTTGGGTTTCCTTAGTTCATTTTTAATCCATCAATGATAAAAAATAAACTTTATTAGGTATAAGTTCTTCAACCTATTAATTTATGTTCAAATGTAAAACTTCACATTATGTAGCACTAGTAATTTGTCCACTATTTCCAAGGTCTCCATCTTAGTTACACATGATTGTTCTCTTCACTTGTAATAAAGTTAGAATATTTTCAAATCAATAACAAGTATGAATAAATTATCTAGTCTATGAACTAGACTATTCTAAGAATATGGGGTTGCACCTTAAGATAAAGCAAAATTAAAAGATCAAGAATATTATTAGTAATATTAGTAATGGGTTATGTTTTCATTTATTGATCTAATGGATATAATGTTGCCAAGTTTCTTAAGTAGGATTCATGCATTGATTGTAGGATCTTAAATCAAGCTCATAAATACTATTACATATCCTTTAAATATTTTTATTGACCCCTTGATTATAATAACCTCAATATTGAACCTATTATATGAGTTTCAAATGGAAATACTTTCCTATGGGTTTGTGTGAACCAAGGTAATTTTGTGTTGAGTAATAAGTCTAGACCCTACATGCTAATATAACAAAACCTTGGAGTGTTCAAATTGGATTAGGAATAATAATGGTGGTGAGGATCAATCTTGAAATACTTGGATGGAAGCGTCATGGTATAGGTTCACTAAATTGGGAACCTATACATAGGTATCTTTAAGAGACCTTGCAAGGAGAACTATCTATGACTTCAATCCTATTTGGAAGCGGGTATATAGGCAGTTCTTGGGTGAACGATGCCCTTGTGGCCTCACGTTCTTACAGGGATGATTTGAGGGGGATAACTCAAAGTTTTGGAGGTTGTACCTAAATTTGTTGACCTTCCCTTCTCCATAAGTTCCAGTTTGAGGCTGAAATGGGTATCAAATGGGTATAAAAAGTTAAGGAAATCTAATAATGTATTTAATACATAGTGTGCTTTTGAATTGTAAATGAATTAAGTAAGGGATTTAACTACTTTATAATTGATATTAAATAAAATTATATGTATATTTTTGGTAAATTCCATCTCATCTTGTTCCATGTAACTTTCATGTAGTTTTGAAATCCAACTCCATATCTAGAGGTCTCTGTGTATAGGATTTTGAATATTATTGATTGTGATATACTTAGTACTTGTGAATATATTATGTAAGTCTTGGGCTAGGGATGACCTAAGTGTGAACCTCTAGGATATCTGAGTAGTAACACGTAGTCATTAGAACATGCCAATGGTTGATGTCTAGGCTACTATTAGGGATTAGTTGACATTCACCGAGTTCACGAACATGAAGATAGCAAGATACACTAGTTATAATATGGTAGCAATTAGTAGGTTGTCATTCAATCGTGCTAATGGTATATTCCTAGAGCCACTTTTGTATTTTTTGGATTAGCTTGCATTAACCTAGTTCACTGAGGTAGATTATGAGGGGCTATCTCTAATTTGATATGATAACGATTGCATGGGTATTTACCCTACTGTGTGAGTAATGGTAATCAAAGCTAAGTGTTATATCAAGAGGGTTCACTGGCATTCACTTATAGAATGGGGGTGACCGATGCTTTGTCCTACCTAGGATTGTGAGGAAGATAGCTGAAAATATCACTAAGGTCACAAGGTGGTATATGTCAGAAGCTACTTCTTCCTAGGCGGAAATTTTTTTTGTCAATGGCCTATAGGAAATTGAAGTTGGAATCCACCAAGTTATGGTAGGTTCATTACTTGTGGAAATCGTTGGGTTGCAAATAGATCCCTAGTGTAATATGAGATGCATTGAATCCTCTTTCCAGTTGCCCAATGGTGCAAAAGATCGAGAAAAAGGATGGGACCCAGGGTGTAGTGCACAATGTACCGATATTCCTTTTCTATTGGGTTACACTATGGATAGGTTTGTGTTAGACATTGTGGATGTGTCAATCATTCATTTTGTACATGTTAGTCACTCATTGAGTATATAGCCTTGGGTTTTGTGTACATTGTTAATGATGTAAAGTAGCATGGGTTGCTTGATTGTCATCATAAATAGTGGTGGGTTGGGAAAAGGGATAGGAGCCATGGTATAGGATGCACTGATCTTCCTTTCCAAGTGAGATCTACTAATGGGCTTATGTGGCTATGAATCAGGTAGTGGGATGATATATGCAATAGGTTACATTCATTTCTAGTTTAGCAATTTATCTTTATGTGAACATGTGATGTATTGTGTGGGTTGTCACATTGAATATAAGTGATATATGTTGGATGGACAGTCACTATTGTACTTGTGATGTAAATATGAACTAACCACTTGTGTACTTGTGATGTGTATGAGCTAGTCACCTTGTGTATGTGATGTATGCTTTAGAAAATCATTCTATGTGTGATATTGGAATTATGGTATGATATAAACCTTGCGTATTTGTATATCTTTGTACATTAATGATTAGTAATGTTTGGTATGGATCCAACACTTTATGGTAAAGTTATTATCATTATATTATAATTGACTTTGTGATACCTTATGTTTAATGACTAGTCTTGGGTTAAAGGTGAGATCGTAGATCTCATACAAAAGGAGAGAATGAATTCCCTCTAATATTGGTGGGTGAACTATAAGGCCTCCAATTTCCCACCAATGGATACGTAGGGAGGATCATCATGAACTCACGATGTTTAGGTATGGGTCTAAAGATGACCCTAATCATAAGAGCTTAGAAATTTTGAGTATAAGCATATAATTGGTGACACTGATTTTTCATCACCATGGTGAATGAAGAAATTTTTAAATTAATACTTCTAATCTAGATGAAAGATGTTTGGTTAGTTAAGTTGGTAGTTGATGTGAAATGAAAAAAATTATAGTGGTTGATGGTTGGATTTTACACCTTATTTAGATGCACATGCCTCTCTTACAATTCAGTTGTAGGTGTCTTTTCTGCAAGGCCCAAGAGTTGAAATATTTCCTCCACTTAATTATATTTCTTTCCTACATATCATTTTTAGGTTTCTTATTTGCAAGGATGGTTAGAAGGAGAAGTTCCAACGAAGATTACATTTCTATAGTTGGATGTAAGCATAGATAAAACAAAAACTTTGAATTGTAATTTTCTCTAAAACTATAATCTAGCTTGTAAATCTCACCATGCTTCTAATAGTACTAACTAGCATTAACACTAACCTCAAAACTCTTGCCTTTCTGAAATGATAATACTTTGCACACACTCTATAGCTATAAATAGAGGCCAATAAAATGCCACCAAATTTGTCCTTAGTTAACTCCTCAGCATGTTTCAAGCCCATTCTTAGCAATCTAAATTAATGATACCTTGCACTGCTTTTTGATTCTTTTGAAAAAAGTAGTTTAGTCACTAGCTAAAAATTGAGCTGTTCAATATGGTTCCATGGCAGAGACTAATGAATTATTACAAATAGTGATAGGAAGGTAATCGCTCTTTCATTTCAAAGATTTTTTGGGATTTCTTTAGTGCATTAGTATGAAAGGAGACATTTTAAGAGTTATAAATGTGGTGAAAGCTTTCAATTGTAAGGGTAGGGCTATTCTTAAATAATACTTATTTCAATATTCAAAATAAATTTTGATGAATAAAGAACAATTAATTATTTGAATATATTAAGAACAAATAAAGATTTTCAAAGAGAATAAGAATAGAGAATAAAATAGTTGAGCAAATAATAATTTAATTGTTTGAATACACTCTTTATTATAATTAAACTGTGTTAATGCCGCTTCCTTCCGACTTTAGCACATTGCAGTTTCCAGGATAAAATTATTTGTGTCTATTACATAATGCTTCTTTTTCATTGTTGTTCATAATCATCTTTACTCTTGAAACATTACTGCAGAGGTCCTTTTTTTCCTAATACAGAACACTTCACTAACTGTAAGTCTCTGAGGAATTTATTAACATTCAAACTCCCATTTGAAGTGAATTCAAATAGAATAAACTTGTATTTCTTAAATTCTACCAAGTAAATGTGTGCTACAAACTTTACATCATTATTATAATAGTAAAAAACCATATTAAAGATAATATTCTCTGTATCTTAGACTGACAAGATCAAGCAACGAAGATGAGTATTTTTACAATGAAGTCCAAATAGAGAGAAGAAATTCAGAGATACAAACATGTTGACTACTTTTGACATCTAATAGTTTTCTTATATGTATACTTCTGAGAAAAGTACACATAAGTACAGAAGTTGATTGTACTAAGGCAGGCGAGCAGCCAGAAAAAATAGTCTAGATGGCATTTGTTTAGGTTATTGTAAAACCAACCATGACCATGACTGTTAGCTTGAGAACTTATTTTCTCAACGACAGTAATGAGAATACTGGAGAGGAAGCTTCCAACTCCAATCACACTGAGAAATATGGCAATCCCTAGGCTTGCCATTGTGTCTGGCACTTCACTGTAAAAGAATTCTTGCAGTCCCGCCAGAATGAATCCATCTGTAATTCCAAACAATATGTACTGTGGAGCAAGCCAAAAAACACTCATGGGGATTGTCTCGTGTGGCCTTTCTACTAACCCATTTCTTTTTGCTGTTTGCAACCTCTTGATTTCTACTAGTGCTGCCACCACCATACCGAGAATAGAAAATGTCAAGCCAACACCAATTCTTTGTAGAATGGTTATACCTGTATCATTGCCTGTAATTCTTCTAGCAACTGGAACTATAGTTCTATCATAAAGTGGTAAAAATAATATGGTTGTAGTCACTGAAAAGGAGAAAACAGAAGCTTGGGGAAGCTCGAATTTGGAGCCCAGTTTCCTATCCATGGTGCTACTCTGCTTTATGAAAAAGGTTGTTTGCAATGTTAGAGCAAGTGCAATTGTCAAGCAAGTAAACCAGATGGGTAAAATCCTTAGGATCTGCTTGGCTTCTTCCACTTGAGTCACTGTGCACAGATTCCAAGGGCTTGGTTCTATCGCTATTTCTTCAGGGCTAATATTCTCTCCTAGTCGGTGGACTGCAGCCTTGTCTAACCACCTGAAAAGCAGCATGGAAATCCAGTGAGAGTGAAGGTAAAATAACCAACTAAACCATGTCTATATATTCTGTCTGGAGACAAAAGGAAAAAATCTCTACATTAGAAATACTTTCAGATGGTGCAATCAATAAGAGATCTTCATTACTTTTGAAAATCAATTTCTTTTAGGGGAAAGTTAATTTTTTCTTTACTGTCATACTAACATTAATTATCAGATGTAAGTATATAGCAAAGGAATTGACATCTATAAATTCTATTAAAGAATTCTATTTCCATTTACTTCATTGAATAAGTCTATGTTTTTAAACATAACTTGTATATTTTGTAAAGGGATTTTTTTTAAAGATTACCTTAGATTAATTAACTTAATGAGTTAAGTATTAATTAATTTAGATTAAATGATGGTAGTTGTGATTGTCAAATTTGATAATTTTAATAGTTATATTAGAAAAGTAAATGTGGGATATTATAACTTAATTCATTCATAGGAAAATGATTGTCTTTGTTGAAGATTTTAGAATCAGAATGTTGTATGCTACAAAGATGTGATCTCTTTGTCATTAAATACCTCAAAACCCATATTAGTGTTGTGTTATGTCTAGGATCAATATTATAGTTTTGAGTCAAGTCTATGTGTATAGATCCATTCTTTGGGTTCAACCTTGTGAAATGTAGAGTTATGCTATGAGATTCAATTGATAGACTCTCTTCTACTTTTCTCTTTTCAAGTATTTGAGGTTTGGTGGTATTTCAAAATATCTAGAAATGGTTGTAATTGTCTTGCAAGGAAGCATGTTCTTCTAGGTCAACCTTGGTGTAGACACCTAAAACCGACTTTAATATTTTAACCTAACACTACTAATCTGACTAAGTTTCCTATAATTGACCCATTTGATAATTCACCATAATGGATCTTTCTAAAAGTGATTGATTATCTCTAGCAATTAATTACATAAATCATATTTATTTGATTAACTAAACTAACCTTCTTCCATCACCATTTAATTAAATAAATGTCTTTTAAATAATTGATTAAGCTAATGCACATTCTTCTTCTCACTTCATATAATAATGAAAAAAATAATATTCCTCACCACAAAAAGCCAAAAAATATCTTTTTTGCATCTTGACCCTCCATTCAAATTAAGGTAATCCTTAGCCTCCATCCCATGACTCCATCTATCTCAACCAATTTCCCTCACTCTAAGCCTCCACTTATGTGCATTTCATCTCCCCATGCAAGCTAAGATAATTCTAGCACTTGAACAACTTAATCTTATCCTATTGATCCATTTACACCAATCCTAGTTTTTCCTAGATGCTAAAAAATCCTAACCATCGAACCCAAGACCTAATACCACCCATTTATATAATTAGTGGCTAAAACCCTATATAAACCATCTCTCCATTGTTTCATTAGTCTTTTTCTCAATTGTAGATGTAGCTTAGGTTTAGTATGGTTGGGTGTTTGAATTCATTTCTCATATTTTTTATATTTTATCTCACACTTAAAAATGTGTATAAAAGTTCAAAGACAATGGGAAAGAGTCATAAACTAAATCTATGCAATTTGTTAATCCTTTTAGTACACCAACTACAAATGTTTTTCTATTTATTATACATTTAATTCCTTGTGATGAGAGAGGATTTTTGAGAGATGAGATGCATTAAATTAATTCTAATGAACTCCTTTGAATACTAGTGTACATAGGATCAAATTTCTCAAAATATATGTTTATCTCAAGATAAAAAAATGAAAGGGACCAATAAGCTAAGAAAGTAAAGGGTCAAGTCCATAAGTATGAGGTTGATCCCTCAAACCACATGTGGAATTAACCTTGTGTGATTAAACAAGTAGATTTAGGTAGCTAACAATTAAATCTGGCTAAATGTATGGATAAGTGTGATGAATACATTAATAATACAAATATCTTAGAGTATGCAAGTATAAGCATAAGTAGCAGTCAAGTGCATGCAATAATATGTGTGTGTAGGAATGGGTGAAGTCTTGAAGAAATGAGCCTAACTTCATACAAGATTGTGTCAATTTTTGATAGGTGAATGTATTAAAAATTTCCTTCAAAATAGGTACAAAACTAAACATAAAATGGAATGGATATATGTGAATTTCACCATTGTATCCCACCCTCCACTTTTAAGTGCATGTGAGTATTAAAACAATCATGTATCTTAGAGATGTATCATTCACATCCATGCATGTGAAAAAAAAACCCGAACATGAAATGATACAAGAGAGTCCATATTAAGTAATGAAAGCCACAATTTTCATCATGAAAATGTGTCCTTTAGAAAGTACTTTCTAGAGAAACCTACAAAATAGAGAAAAAAATATATAATGCATAGCTTATGTCTCATCAATAAGAGGGATAAAATATGAGTAACTAATTGTCTAAGAAATACGAATGATAGAAAATGAGTAAAATAAGGAAGTTTCAACAATTACCATTTAGCCATTAGTCACACTTTCTCCTAGCAGCTTCACCTCTTGATATTTTATGGTATCAAAGACTTGTTATTGAATTTATTACCAAATTCAAGTATTTATATCTCCATAAATCTTGTATTTAGAATAGTTGAGAGCATAATATTTGTGGGGAAATCTCTTATCAAGAGATTGGGTTTAAATTATACTTCTTGTCCTAGTTTCATCATTTTATCTCCTTAAGGAATCCCTTTGAATCTTATTCCAAATCTAAGATCTAAAATGGTAGAATTTCAATGTGTAAGAGTTAAAAATAATGGGGTATATATTATTCATCAAGCTTTAGTGGAAGGGTTTTATGAATTTCCTATTGTTCAACCTACAAAATATGAGATTATTGGAAGAGTGAATCATGACATCAAAACCACTAAAGGTTCAACTATTATAGGTTTTGTTTCTACATATAAAAATACTACATTAAACTTAGGAATTTTTATAAAAAAAATCTTTGAAATTCAATGTATTGAAAGATATTGTTTATCACTCTACTTTCAAGCAATTTGTTAAACCTACAACAAATGTTATAGAAATCACTTTAGAATATGATCCTTCTAAAATTATAGATAAAATTATTACCCATCTTCCCTAAATTCAATATATATTTCAGTTGGAGGCATGAAGATATTAATAGTGTCCACTTTTGTGTAATATTAGTCTATATAGGATCATGTTTACCCAAAAACATTAAACCTATCATATTTATATTTGTGTAATAGGTGTCAAACCCAATATAAACATACTTTCTAATTATCTTCATTATCTCGTCTAAATGAAAATGTAATATGTCTTGTATACTATCCAACTCTAACATTTTGTGCTTGCGATAAAGACTTAAAAGAAATTATGGTTCTATACATTGTTGGGTTTTGTTTTCATCTATTTATGGATTGGAAATTTTTTGGAAATTCAAATATTCTAGTGTCTACATCTAGGTAATACACTATGACCAATACAAACCAACTTAGGATCTTACTAACACTCCCTTACACTAAAAGGCTTAATGGTTATAGCCAATTACGAAGGAGACATATGAAAACTATTAAAATTACACATGAATGGAAAATATACTAGCAAAGAAATATACTCCTAGGTTAATAGAACATAAGAAACCTATTCATAGAATTCAAGAGAATTATATTCAAATACTACTCGAGTATGTCTCATCATTATACCATTATCTCTTCTCCTTGCCCCAATTTCTCTTCAACTAGGTTCTATCTTAAGTTTGAACCTAAAGAAATATCTAGAATGTTATGTGACTTTTTCCCCAAGAGAAAATAAATCTATTAAATAACCCTTTAGAATTAAAAAGGGGGAGAAAAATAAAGGATATTATAATCCTTTGGTAAAAAGAGAGATTAAAGAATATGAATAAACATTCTTTAAATGGGGAAGCCTAATTATTTATTTAAATAATTGTTAAAAAGGAAACCTTTGTGAAAGGGTGTGATGAATTTGGAAACCACCCCTTAAAAGATATATAAATCATTCATGTGAAACTTGGAAAAGGACAGGAAATAAAAAGAGGAAAATAAAGTGGAGCACATTGCGGGAATAGGGTTTCAAGGTTAGCAGGCTGTGAGTAGGACGGAGAAGGGGCACTCCTACAGTGGGTGTCCAACCTGGGGTACAAGTGCGTGCACTCAGGACGGTCCTGGCCAGGGCATGGTTTTGTGGCACAAGTGTTGAGCATTGTTCTGGTGGAACCAGCACTTGTGTAGAGCAACAAAGTCTGCTTTCCTCCCAGACTACTCACAGACGGAAGAGGCTGAACCAAGGACCATTCCAGCAATAGTTGGGATTTCTTTTGCACATTTCCACAAATAAGTATTAAAGCTTAATAAATTATTTGAGCAATAAAGTGTTTAATTCTTTTAAGTTTATTAAATTAATAATTTATTTACGGCATGCTTGAATGTACTGAGCAGAATGGTTAATTAATTTATTATATTCCATTTAGTTGTAAATTTTTAAATACTATATTATTTTCTTAGCATAAAAAGTTTTTTTAAAGTAAATCATGAAATCATTTTAATTACTGCATTTTAAATTTGAGAATTAGTTGCATTTCATTTGGTATCAGAGCCTTTGATCCTTACTCATTGCACATTTAATTGCATTGCGCATTAGAAATTAAACCCTAAAGAAAATAAAAAAATAATAACATTCATTTATGGTGAGTTTAGAATAACTAAAAATTAATCCCTCCGTAAATTTATTGATATAGTTATTATTTTGGTAAACCAAAAAAAAAAAAAGTCTATTGCTGTGTTTGAAATTAAACTGTGGGAGCTTATAACAAATATCACTTAGATAATATTTGAAATAATAAATTTAGGTAAATCAAATTTTAATGATAGATGTACATAGTTTTTATTTTTTTACCATTGTAAGGTGCTTAGTAAAAAATAAATAAAATTAATGTTTTACTTAAACAAATAAAACTTTTACCCCTAATTGTAAATCAATTTACAAGAGAAGTAACTTAAAATTACTACCGAAGAAACTATTTAGGATTACTAATGGAGAAATAATTACGGAAGAAATAGTTTAAATTATTAGAAAATAAATAAATTACCAAAAAATAGTTTAAATTATTAGGTAAGAAATAATTTCATCATACCAAGAAATAAATTTTTACGGGAATGGATTTTTGAATTCTTTTATAGAGTGATTAAATTTAATTGCAAGCTATGCAGGCTTGAAACTTTACAATGCCTTTTGATCTTAGTTAAAAAAAAATTGAAACTCTAGAATAAGAAAGTTGAATCTACCTAGACGAATCCTTTTGATTTTCTAGACTATGAGCTAAGTCAACAAAAATCCTTTTATAAAATTTGAACTTCATGCCAGCCCTTCTGAAATCCTGAAATTACATAAACGATTTTTCTGATTTGCTGGATCACATGGCTATCTCTGCGGTCCAAATTCCTTTGGCCAGATCCTTGGCCTGGCAATAACAATGTATAATTTCCAGACAAAAGCAACTGATAAATTGTATAAATTAAAGATCTTGGTATATCTGATTAAAGGTTGCATAAAATTCCTAAATGTGAAAGGTGCACATTCAATCGAGAGTGAGCTGAAATTATATACACCTGCACATTCCTCAGTACTTTCGCTTGAAAAATTAATTCCTTCTTAAAATTTCATTAGAATGCACCGAAGTATGAGATTGTGTTGGAAAAAGTTTTTGCATCTAAGAAGAAATAAATTTTAACAGAATGTGATTGTGTATAGAACATCTTCTAGCTCTTGCCTACGAGAGAGTAGATAAGAACAAAATTGTTGAAGTCAATAGCATTATCTTAAGAATAATGTTGTTTTGGGTGATAACTTAACATGTTTCCAATGTGAAAGTTCCAATTGATATTGATCAATTTTACTATTATCATAAGTCTTGCAATAATCAAACATCAAGGTATATGTATCAGAAGTCACTCGCCAATAGATCATAGGCACTTAGTGCAACTTTAGTTTATATGGCTTGCAGCGATGAAGTATCATGCATTGATTTAAAGTTATTAAGGTTTTAATAATCAAGCATGCATTACTTATTCATATTGAATATGATACTCTCAGTCCAAAAAGTAATCAAGTTTCATGATAGCTATATAACACATTCTAGAATGGATATTACGTAATATATGTAGTGAACCCTTGGGTAATATGTCATCTTATAAATGGACTCAATTAGATATTTATATCTAGAAATTCTTGACTAATAATTCAACCTTGTGACATATATGTAAGATCATAGTGAATTATTACCCATACTTAGTGGGTGCTTAATGTTGTGATCTATCATGTGTTGGAGTTTGTGAATTTAAATAGATCAAGCATAGCATTTTAAGAAAAAATTCTTTCAATATCTAACTTAGTTTTAAATGTTGGGGATTCAATAATATTAACATCATGTCTCATATTTAAAACATAGAAGCTATTGAAATAGTTGTAAAATCCTACTTTAGTGATTTCCCCTTATTTGCAAAACCTCTTCATAAGATAATGAATGCAATATTTCACTTTAAAATTAATTATGGGACTGATAGTTAAGCCCAACTCTTTCCTTTAAAGAGGTTTTAGGTGATCTACCCCCTAGTTTTCTCATTATACAAACATGTGTATACACATTATCACAAGAAAGTAAGATGTTCCTACATAATGTCTCATGAAAAACAAGTCTTCAAATTTATATGATCCAATTGACAAGTAGTATCTTAATACACTATTGCCCATTTAATATAGCCTTGAATGAGAATCATCTCATGGACCATGGGCTTTGATGTGTCAAAAATAATAAGGGAATGGCTACCTATAGACATCAAGTGCATTTTAGTTTTATTCTAGATGGGTGCACACTAGTTACATTAAATGAAGGATTAGTTCTAGTGTTTATCTATGAAGTTTCCTATGTATATTAATAATTTACTATTGATATTCCAAGAAATATTACCATGTATTATTCTATTGTACTTTGATATTGGACTTGATCAACCCAATAACTTTGTACATGTGTCTTATAGACTATTGTATTTATTTTCATTCAATTATACTTGACATATGAAAAAGAAGATACTCATGTAGTCCGGAATGCATGATTATCATCTTAGAATGTATTTTGAGTGTATTAATTTTATAGTTCAAGGATGAGTGACTACATAGTATGGGATATGTATGTCGTTTGAATAGGTATATGTTATGTCAACACATGATAATAATTTTGTAAATTTAATGTTGAAGTTACATGTAAGTGATTAAAATATCTATATTAAAGAAAATTGATAAGGTTGAAATATGTGTGAGTAAACACATAAAATACCATTAGTTTCTTTCATTGTAAATTCCTAATATGTGTGTATATATATAGCTCTTGTCATTGCAAAAAATGTTTTTCTTGTAATACTTGTTAACTTAAAATACAATTGGAATAGGGAGATATCTATGAACTAAGAGAAGAAAAGGATATAGATGAAGTAAATATATACAAATTATTATGAAGAATGGTTATGCTCAATATCATTTTCTTCAATTATTGATTATGTGTTTTTTGAGTTGTGATGTAGATTTATCTCATGCTACTGAGGACAGCAGCTAATTTACAGGGGGAGAATTGTTATGTGACTTTTTCCCCAAGAGAAAATAAATCTATTAAATAACCCTTTAGAATTAAAAAGGGGGAGAAAAATAAAGGATATTATAATCCTTTGGTAAAAAGAGAGATTAAAGAATATGAATAAACATTCTTTAAAAGGGGAAGCCTAATTATTTATTTAAATAATTGTTAAAAAGGAAACCTTTGTGAAAGGGTGTGATGAATTTGGAAACCACCCCTTAAAAGATATATAAATCATTCATGTGAAACTTGGAAAAGAGGACAGGAAATAAAAAGAGGAAAATAAAGTGGAGCACATTGCGGGAATAGGGTTTCAAGGTTAGCAGGCTGTGAGTAGGACGGAGAAGGGGCACTCCTACAGTGGGTGTCCAACCTGGGGTACAAGTGCGTGCACTCAGGATGGTCCTGGCCAGGGCATGGTTTTGTGGCACGAGTGTTGAGCATTGTTCCGGTGGAACCAACACTCGTGTAGAGCAGCAAAGTCTGCTTTCCTCCCAGACTACTCACAGACGGAAGAGGCTGAACCAAGGACCATTCCAGCAATAGTTGGGATTTCTTTTGCACATTTCCACAGATAAGTATTAAAGCTTAATAAATTATTTGAGCAATAAAGTGTTTAAGTCTTTTAAGTTTATTAAATTAATAATTTATTTACGGCATGCTTGAATGTACTGAGCATAATGGTTAATTAATTTATTATATTCCATTTAGTTGTAAATTTTTAAATACTATATTATTTTCTTAGCATAAAAAGTTTTTTTAAAGTAAATCATGAAATCATTTTAATTACTACATTTTAAATTTGAGAATTAGTTGCATTTCATAGAAAAAGGGTTCAAATTTATTTTTAAGTTGAAGAAGAGCCTATTAAATAGGACCCAAAGCCTATAAAAGGAAAAGTGGAGAAAGAAGAATTTTTACTATTCACTAATATGTCAATTCCTTTGCCTAAAGATAACACTATAATTCTATGAAGAAAATAATACTACTATGCTCAAAGGTGGTAGCTGGCCTCCATTAAAGGCCTTAGATGGTTCAATGCATCATTTTCAATATTATTTCTATTCATACAATCCTAAATAAAAAGAGCCTAATTAGAATTACAAGCATCAAAATTATTTGGTTCATTTCACTCACCATTTTCAAGAAAAAAATATGATCTTCGTAAATATGTGTTGTCTATAAAATCTTTTGTTGATAGATTAAACTATAAGGATGATAAATCTATATAGTTCACCTTGGAAAATAATATTTATGTACAAGAAATTAGACTAAATTGGCTTGCAATCAATACCAAGAATGAACAGTGTCTTAATAATATGCAAACTATGGGAGATAATGCCTAATATACCCCATGGACAACTAGGATTTATTATTTTTTGGGTTTCATAGCCTCCTTCCACTAAATTGTTATAAATAGTGAATACACTTTGATAAATGCTATAATGGCTCCAATAGATAGCAACCAAGTTCCTATCATCCCTTTGGACATATGTCTCCTCTCTCATTTTTCTATTTAATATTTCATAAAATTTCCCAAGTTCCATTTAATTTTCATTGCACAAGGTTGAAAGTAGAGCATAGTTATATATATATGGGCTTAGTTCCTTTATAAATATGTTTTATCCCTTCATGTATATAATTACTCTATTTTCACTTACTTTTTTATATCTTGACTTAAAGGGTGTCTCTTATTTAATTTTGTGGGTAAAATTTTAAAATTGTCACACTTTCAACCAATGAAGCGGTTTTATGTGAAACAATTTCCCCATAAAATGCTTGGTACCTATATGACACAAATATTTTTTGGTGAAATGGTTTCACTTTAAACTATTAAATTATATAATTTAATTTTAAAATTTGGATTAGTTTAATTTTTCATGCAATGTTTCAACTTAAATAATTGGGTGAGCAATTCCAATAAAAAATATTTTACCTAAAAATGTTTATGTGGCAACCTAGCCCCTCTTTTTCAGAGTAAAATTCAACTTCAACTCCATATTTCTATAATGAAAGGTGGTATCATTAAAATATAAAAGTAGCCTTTTATAAAGGTCAAAGTCTAGAATAAAAAAAAACTATAACATTTTGACTAGTTTTATTATGATTTTTTGAATTTATTGCAAGTAGGTTGTTGTAATCAAACATGAGACTAATTATAATATTAAATAAAAAATAATAAAACATAGTTTTTTTAAAAAAATATATGCCTTGCACTAGAGGAGAAAATCCTCTCCAAGATGGTATAATTGTTTTCATTTTAATTAATAAATAGACAAAAGTTTATGTTCCATCAAAATCATAAAGTTTTGAGTAAATTCGACATAAAAAATATTAAAAAATAAATATTCATCAAAAAATATTTTTTATCCATGCAGTGTATTTTGAAGATATCTAAGTGGAAAAAAATTTAATTAAAAATGAATTTGATATAATTTTTGTGACATCCCATTGACTTGATGTTTTTCAATTTTTTTAGCAAGTAAAAAAATTTATCTTAAAATTATTAAAAAAATATATTCAACTAACTTTAAAAAAATAAAAAACATAAACATAAACCATATTTAATATTTCTAAATTTCATACACCTGGAAAGGAAATGTTGTATTGTCAGTCTTCAGAGGGATATTTTGTTTTCTCCTGCTCTTTGATTGTGTACAAAATAATCTTTTTATGAATACAATCCATTTATAGTAGCTCGGCTGCTTTTACCAAAAACAAAAAACAAAAAACAAAAAAAATTCATTTTTTTATATCATTTCAAAATTCAAAACATAAATGCTAGTGAAGTTGATCTAGTTGGAAAAATGTATTTATGGGCCATTTCCTTTAGAAAAGTGTGACATAGTTCTAAATTTTTTCCCTTATATACTTATGATGATGAAATGGACATAATTTATGTATGTGTATCTAAAATCCACTCACAATGATGATGTCAATTGAGGGATTTATATACACAACTAATCTTACAAACATATAAGTTAGTCCTAGCCATAAGCATTAACCCTTTGTAATTAAAATTTGGCACCTTGCATGCAAAAGAGGGAGTTAAATATTCACTAATATTTGGTACATCATCCCTTTTTATTTTATTTCTCTATCCCTATTTTCCTTTCTAATCCTTATCCCCTATCCCTTTTCCTTGTCATGTTAGCATAGGGTAGACTAGTCATTAAGATAGATGTACTTTTACAATCATCCTCAATATTCAGTTAAGAATGGAAGATTCCACCATAATGAACAAGTAAACAAAGTTATATTTCACAATCTCATTTCTACCTCTAAATGTCCCTTTACTACTTAGGTACCAAAGAACAATTCTAAAACCAAGAAATATCCATCTCCAAATTTAAATTAGCAATGGCTAAGAAAAGGCAAGGAATCTATTCTATGTATTCAAATCCTTTTTTTTATAAACTACTTCTTGTCATCATGAAAGCCTCTTACTTGAGGCTAGTTATAAGTGTTGGAAAAATGTGTCTCAACCTTTCATTTTTAGTGTTCATTTTAATTTATTTTGTATGCACTTTTATTTCATATTTTAGTTATTTTTTCTTCTTTTTGAGAGTTGGTGTCCTACTTGGAGACTTACTAGAATTTTCATTTTAGTGATTTTTGTCTTCTCATGAAGAGTTAGGTTTTCTAGTTTAACATGGCATGGATTGGCCATGTGTCTACATATTTTGGTGTGTGTAATGTCATCATGAAGGAATCGCATGATATATTTTGTGATATGTTAGAGCATATAATAGGGAGGTTACTTATGAATTTTGCGCAAAATTATAACAATTTGTTACACTTGTGAAGGAGCATCTTTTTAAATTTTGAATGAGGATAAATTGGAGCACCCAAGTTTGGGTGGTCAAATATGAAAAGTTATGACAATGTAAGAGGTATATGGAATATACAAAAAGTAGTTGGGAAGTCCAATACCAAAGAGAGTGTTGTAATTTAAAATTATTTTGGGCACCATACCTCTAATGGGCTTGCAAATGGTTTCCCAAAATTATTCATGGTTTCCAATTTGTGCTTCATATATTTGTTTGTGCTTGGAGTTTTAGTTTATATGGTTGATTTATAGGTATCGTTATGCTTCCATATTTACTCCAATTTTACATGTTGGTGATGATTCTATAATATCTTAATTTTCAAGTGTATTGTATTCCTTTGGTTTACTAAATAATAAATTATGTTACCTTGAAGTGTGGGTTTTCTCTCTTGAAATGGTTTTCCCCACATACACATGTCATGGCATACTTTTTATTTTATTTTTATATGTGTTTCTACTTTTTTAGTTAATTTTCTTTAGGAATTTGTACAACACTCTCCTCATTAGATTGATACAAGAAGCGTTTTTGCATACTTTGCACTTTCTTACAAAAAAGAAGAAGCATAATTAGGATAATGATGATTTAATATAACAAAATATTCCCAACATTATTGGTTGACATTTTGTAGCTTCTATGAACTCTACATATTTATGTGTACATATATTATATTATTTATATTTTGTCTCCTAATTGGGTGAGAATATCCTTTATAACATATGTCATTATGTAAATTCAATGGGACCTTTGGCATGACAGGTATTAATTATCTAGTTTTCATTATCATGACTTATTGTCATTGCTTATGGTTCTTAATAGATGATTATAGCCCCATGGAGTTGGTGTCATTGAGAATGACCACTGAAGCATGTAAACGTACGATAGCTTTAATTGCACCTTACTATCCCGGGTGGATGGGTAATTATGGTTTAAGAAAGGGTAAATTCACTAGCAACCAATCCATTTTTTGGCTAACTTTGTTTCTTTGGGCTAGTTACCGTGTGCTATGGTTTGAGATGGGTGGCGATCAGGTCAGGACCGGGCTAGACAATTGTGAGGAGTTTTGTAGAGACCCCATAGCTTCGAATATATGTATGGAGGGAGGTTTGGCACTGCTTTTAAAGAGTCTTGTAGGCCACGATGAGAAAATTTTGGCCCAATTTGTTGGTTCATGGAAGGATAGGTGGGCACCATGGGAGGCATTTCGTTCAAGGTGGATCAGAAAGTGGTTGGCAAGTTGATGGGACTCTCCTATGATGGCAAGAAATACAAAAGGCACACCAAAAAACAAGACCTGGAGAGTCTTAATTCCTTCGTCAAGGACAATGAGAAGCCAGTTATAAAGGAGTTAGGTTTCAATCATGAGGTGTTTCTAAAGCCCTAGGACAAGGTATGTCTTGCTCTTATGAAATATGTTACTTTAGAAGGTAGATATAAGGTTTTTTACTTTTACCAGTTGTCATTGCTAAACCACCTATGGTACAAAATGATCCTTAGCTTTCCCTTCTTTCTGCTGACCTCCTAGAAATTTTGATCAAAGAATCCCATGATGTTGCCACTCTCAATCTTGATCTTCCGCCTCCCCTACTGCCGCACCAAGGCCTAATTCTTAGGTTCTATCACTTTCATTTGGCATTGTTCCCTCCTAAACCTATCTTGGTTGTGGGTGTGGAGGAATTGGAACCTCCTAACCTTGCTTCTGATAAACCATCACTTGCTGCTTTGGTGGGCCCGAAGAGGAAAACCCCCATGCCTAAAACTGAACCCTGTGTTGCTTTCCTAAGTCTAAACCCCCATAAAAAAAGAAGGGGGACATCGGTTTGGCCCAGTGCAAGGTTGCGGCTGGTTATGCGAGCTAAAAAACAAATCCATCAAGAACAAAACCACTACTAAGAAGAAGTGGAAAAAATAATCTTTGTGCATGGTGGACATGCCAGCCACTGATAGCAAAGGAAAAATTGTTGAGGAAAAAGACTCCAAGGGTGACACCATGGTGGCCATGAGCATTGATGTGGGGATGGAACAAACTAGTCTGAGGAGGTCGAACAAACTAGCGAAGAACAAAAAAGGGATTCTAGTGGATGATATTTCAAGTGATTCAGAGTAGATTGGTGGTAGAATTGAAGGAAAGAAAGGAACTATTGAGGAGATGGAAGAAGATTTTGTGGAGGGCCCCAGTCATTTCTCAAACATGAATAGGATTCAAAAGGACTCCACCCACTCCTTAGGTCCCATGGCTTGTGAGGAAAAGGCAACCCAGTGGAAGAATGACAAGGACGAGGATTTCGGCAAGCTGTAGGAGCAGGTTTTTAAACTTGAATGAAAATTCAATAGGCTGGTTTGGTTCACTATTAAAATGATTCATAGATCGATCATCACACTTTAAGATATCATCAACGAGGAAGTAGACAGGAATACTATGGGTGAAGGTAAAAACTAGATTGGGGACAATTTTTTAAACCTCCTCATCCAAAAATGGGAAAGTGTGGATAGTTAATGGTCAGTTCTGTGTTGTGCTAGAGTCGACTGTCAGTGTGTAGTATCTATGTCCTTTTTCTATTGTTTTTAGTTTATTTTTTATGATGTTTTGATGAACTTGGTTAATGTTTGGCCCTGTGGGCTCTTCATGTAAAGGGTACAACACCCTATAAATGTTGCTTACATTATTAAAAACATTTGTCATTTTCCCACTATGATGATGATACAATTACATTTAGTTATACATATTATTCTAATTATTACAATTAATAATTCTAGTAAATGTTTCAATATTATGAAATTTGAATCTTGTAATGATTTAATATCCTCCAAGATTGCCATGTTTACATCTTGTTCTTTTGAGGTGATTCTACCAGCTCATTTTTTTGAAACAATGATGGCATCTTATGTTAACATATTTTATAATGATTATAACTTTTCCTAACACTTTTCTTGATTATTTCTCACATCTTTTTCTTTCTTATGGTATCTATATCAAGCATTCATGGCTAATCTCGCTTGTTTCATATCTGTACTTAGGGGTGACTTTTGAGGGCACCTTTCTTCCTACTTTTATGTGTGATTTCATGAGCATACAAGAGGGTCTTAGTATCTTTTATGATTTAACAAGAATTTATCCTTACATTCCTACATAATCATTGAGATTTATATAATTATATTAGAGGGATCATTAAAGGTCTCTATCGTTCCTTTCTTGAGGGTGGTTGTAGTTACTAGCTTATGGTCCTATACCTTTTCTATATCTTACCACATTAGTTTTTTTACTCTAAAAGTTATACCTATTGATGTTAATTGAACCCCTAGGTGGTATCCTTGGTGTAGACTATAAGTAACTACATATTATCTCTCTCATTTTCCTTTTTTATTTTGGTCATAGACAAAATATTCTTATTTTAAATCCTTATTAGATGCCAACTCATTTTTTTATTTTGTGCAATTTTTCAATAAATAATGCTTATTATATGGGAGAACGTATAAAAAACATCCATATTCTTACCCATATTATTTTTATGACTGCCTAATAATATTTTAATTAAGGTAAACATGGGAAAAGGGCCTAGCACACCCATTACAAAAATAGCCATAGTTGCAAGCAAGATGAGTCTCGCCAGTATTGAGACTAGAAAAACCAAATAAAGACTATTGATGCTTTTGATCGAAGCATAGAACAAAAAGAAGTTGGAAACAAGAGTTTTGAGTCTATGCAATTGACTTATCACTCATGACTCATTAATTAGTATGGGGAGAGGAGAAAAGAAACACCTTTCCTCCTTCTACAATTGACAATCCAAGCTATATTATCATCCAAATTTCTATTACAAGGGGAAACAAGAGGAGAATCCCCATGGAAGGCCTATCAACACATAGAGGTGGAATAAAAGGACAATGAGGCGAATGGTACTCATCATCCACATGATAACTCTAAAGCTAATGTGAAGAAACTAGAAAAGTAGGAAGTGAGCATGGAACAAGAGGAACCCCAATAAGGTCCTTACGACACGACAAGGCCACACCAAAAGCAAGACAAGTTCAACATTAACATGAGATGAATCATCAAGCGAAGAGTCAAGAGCTTAGACAACTAAGTGATCACCATTAGCATTCTTCTGGTAAAGGGTAGTTCCTTTACGATGCAAGAGAGAAATTTGAAGCCAAGTGACCACTTATGAAGCAATGACAACATCTAAAAGAGAGGCCCTCATAGTCAAGTGGTTGATTCCAAGGCCTATCCCCAACCATTAGAACCAAATTCCCATGAAGAGGATTTGGGATGTTGATGTCAACTAAAATGCGAGAAAAAGTAGAGTGCCCCATGAAGGAAGTTGAATCATCAACCTTCAAGAAGTGAGAAATAGAGTTGCTAATGGCCTCATAACAAAAATTCTCCCAAAATTGGAGAGGAAGATTATGAAGTCTAACCCACACTGGATGCATATTGAGGGGTTGATAAGGGGGTTAAGGGAAGATGTCCAAGGTTTGATTGAGAGAGAGTGCTCTCCCCAAGTCCATAGCCTACCCAATGCCAAGTTTTTATCATCAAAAGAAGCAAATGAAGCAAATAAAGAACCTTTAGCAAAGGTTAAAAGTTTTATCTTACCAACCACAAGGGGTTCCCAAGAACCCAACACCCATTTTTGAAGATTAGGAAGAGAAGGCTAGAGATTAGAGAATATGTAGACAAGATCCCTATGTTGGTAGAATTCCTTATTTTCTACCATATCTTGACCACAAACCACCACTGGGGAGTATTTACAATAAAGAAGAGGGAAGGGATTCCTTTTGGAGGGATGAACAGTAGCAAAATTGATCACATGATTGAATCTTCAAACATCAACAATATTTCTAGGGTTTGAGGGGTAGCACGACCTTCACCCACAACCCCAACAATAAATCTAGAAATTTCCATGTGAGTAGAAACAATCCTTGGGGACCCAACAACAACATAAACAACTTGTCTTAGAGGGGAAGTGTTTCCAAACAATGCATCAGAGGAGAGGATATGCAAAAAATGACTAACACTTGCACTAGAAGGAAACATAGTAGACAAAAGGTATCAGGACAGTCAATAGGAGTAGTGGGGGCATCAAGAGTAGAGATTTTGAATAGAAATGGGTTCCTAATAATGTTAATTTCATGTTGACTTCTTGATTCAACTTTTGCATGCATCCTCATAAAATTTTGCATACATTTCAAGACACAGGGAAAAATATAATGGTGAAAATTTCATGCCTTGTACTTTTCACCTTTATTTTAGGCTCGCTTTGATCCAATCATCCTATATGCAATGACAATTGTGCAAGTGGCACATGATTTCTAGTAAAAGTTGACACATATAACTCAATTCTTATTTGATCCTATCTACACTTATTCCTATGGAATAGTCCTAATATTTAGCATATCCATTTTCCACCTAGATTTAAATTCAAATTTGGACTGATCTAACCATTCCAACTAGTCATTATGTGTCAAGTCTCAAAACAAAAAAACATTTCACTTGTCACATTTGAAGTTGTACCTAAGGACTAACCAGAAATCATTTTGAAGGACTTGGTCTAAACCTTTCACACATACTTGCATCGTCATTTAAGAAGGATCAAAATTGAAACACTGATTAGTACATTACCTACTTGGTCAAAATCTAAGACATTCTCTACATTCTCGACTTTAGTAATGGGCACTATATAATAAAAACAAAAAACAAATTTGAACATGCTTTTGATAAAAATTACCTGAAACTTTGAGTGTGCTCAAGTTGTGTCCCGTCCATTTTGGAATCCCCCTGATGGAGCAAGGCTGCATCTGGCAATTCCAAGTTTCTATTGCGCCCTGCTGCAACAAACACCTGAACAATCCGAGTAATTGGGCTGCCATTACGAGCATTAACTTTATATCTGTAAAATGGTGTACCCAACAAAAACACCACAACTGCTACACCAAAAGCAGTCGTCACCGACCCAATCCCTGCTACCCAACTCACATTTTCCTCCACATAAACCACAACAGTAGTACCCAACAAAATTCCAATACTCAAGGAAAAAAATACCCAGTTGAAGAAGGAATGCTTCTGGAGCCTTTCCTTTGGATTGTTTCTATCAAACTGATCTGGACCATAGGAGCCTAGCGAAGGCTTGAGCCCTCCTGCGCCCATGGAAATGATGTAGAGAGAAAGGAACAGTAGTCCAACTTCAGCTGAGGAAGCATTACCACAATATAAGGAGCTCTTTGGGGGGCATGGAGGTGGCTTTAGAGAAGATACCGATACAACCGCTGTCAATAAGCTTAGTCCCTGTATACCCACAAACACATTCATTCCAGATTTTCAGAAGCTCTATTAAGCATACAATCAGATAACAATATATCAAAATTAAAGAACTTGCCATCGAGTTATACTCTTACCAAGCCAGATGACTGGAAGAAGTAAGATTAGATCAGTAATATTACAATATATGATTCCAATGATTGGAATTTTGTAGGAATAATCTAATAAAAAGCAAGATTGAACTTCCACTAATAAGAGATAAGATTAGATCAATAATAAATGATTCCAATAATCGAGATTTAATATACCATTCCAGTGATCAAAATTTTATAGGAAGAATCTAGAAAGATGGAAGATTAGATCAGTAATATATGACTTTTAATGATATAGGAAGAAATTAATAAGTAAGGAAAATTAAATCAGTAATTATGATTTCAATCATCACCATCATTTGAAGAGGGAGATTCTATCATTTAAAGATTTAAAGATGGGTTATGTCTAATCAGTAAAAAGTTGAACTGTTTAAAAAAAGTTAGTTTATCATTAACTTTAAGATAATCATTTATTACTTTTGAATAGAGATGAACTGTAAATTTGTTATTGAATGTTTGATCATTTATATTTAAATATAAATATGATTATTATTTTAGAAAACAATTCTATCAAAGTAAAGTATTTCAATCTTCATCTACTCAAACAAAGAATAAGATGCTATTTATTAAAAGATCTATTGAACTTTTGCTTGCCTGAAATTCTAATATTCTAATAATAAAAGAATGTTTGTGCAAGAAAAAAATGATTTTTCTTTTAAATTATATACTATTATCTCTTTAGTTTAATAGAAAGTTCAAAAAAAAATCATTGAAAAAGTTAAAATATCATTCATATATAAGAAAGTGCTCAGATTCTATTAATTAAATAATCTATTATCTAATAGAATTAACTCTCTGCTAGAGGTTCACTCCACCACGTACACATCTCAGAAATTTTTTCAATAAAAAAGTGTCTCCGAATATATTAAAAAAACATTATTTAAAAAAAAATTGTATGAAAGAAATTATTTTTAAATATTAAATTGTTATTTTATACTTTATTCATATCCAAAATTAGAAAACAAAAATCAACTTTTGACCTTATACACAACTTTGAAAACCAAATAGTTGCTTTCAAGATCTTGTAAAACTTAGGAGATCAATGTAAATTAATATGAAATGAAATGAAATCAACTGACATTCAGAAGATCACTTCAGATAAATCACAGATTATTTTGGTTGAAACCTTACCAAGAAATAAATAATGGAGGATGCCACCACCATCCAGTATGTCCCTATATATGAGTCTGCTAAAAACCCTCCCACCAGAGGCAAAACAGTTGTGACACCAGCCCAATTGTTGACACTTTTAGCAGCAGAAGTGAGCCCTTGGTGCAGCACATTTGTCAGATATGTTATCAAACTGGAGATGATTACAAAGTAGGCCATCCTCTCTGCCACCTCCAACACTGGCCATGGCACAAACAAACCAAAAGTCAGAAACATATTACAGAAGAAGGCATAAACATCATAATATACACCATGGAATTGCAGTTACAGATAATGAAGAGGGAGGCCTTCCATCCTCCTGTTGTTGCAATGGAAGCAGGCATTCCTTTGCTGTCTACTGAACCATCTTTCACCCACATCATACTCTCCTTTTCCCTATTACACAATTCCACCTCCTCCATTGAAGATCAGGTCACTGCAACTCCTTTCTATCTAAAGATACCCTTTTTTATTTCTAACTTTATAATGGGTTCTCCACACAAACCCAAAGCTAATAAACATAAGCGAAAAAGCTTACAGGGTCGGTATGCTGTGATCAGCGAACATGGACAGGTCAAATCTCAAAAGATTCTTGCAAAAACAATGATTAAATTTAACTGTTCATAAACATTCTCCACTGCTTTCCAGTCAAAACAATTAAAAGTAATATTCTTCTGCAAAGTGTTTCTTTTTAATTTAACAACAATGCAATCGACTAACCGTTTAGCCTTAAAGGTGCTTTCTCAATGATGATTCGTACAACTTGTATTCCGCCTTATCGTGCCACCCTGTGTACTTGGCCCAGGTGTTGGGATATGGTAAAGAGTTTCATTCATGGAAATAATGGTGTTCGCCACTTAGTACTCACTTTCACTTTACAACCTTTTTTTTGGAAGCTCTCTACAAAGAAGACGTTTTCCACTTAATTTTAGAATCTTCGTACATGTATTAAACCTGTTCCCTTTGAATTTGAGTAGCTGCCCTATATTATGGAATATCTATTGGTTTTCTCCTGTCGTAGAGGGAAACCCTTGCACGAATCCTATAAGATCCACAACTACAATGTCTTTCCTCATAGCAGAGTGTTTTTTATCAACATTCTGAAACTCTTTCCCATGATTGGGAGGAGGAATATTTTATGTCTAAATATGGTGTTTTTCTTTGATATCTTAGAATGAATGGGAGAAGTGCCCAATTTTATGGTAATAAAGGAAAAGTTGTGAGGAGGACTCGAATTGGATTCTTTGCCCTCAAACACTAAGTTTGAAAAAAAAATTAATGGTGTTAGTATTACATTATCAATATCAACACACACACACACAAAATCTAGCAAAAACTAAGCATTTCATAGATTGTGTGACATAGTCAATAGATAAAAACTCACCAAGCGAATTAGATATATCTCAAATGATCCCTTCAACTTAGTATTCTAATGGAAGCCCTATGAATTAACCCAAATAGATACCTTATTAAAGCTTTCATGATACATCAAAATCAATAAATCATCTTTTCAAAGAAAGATTGGATTTACCAAGGAACCAAGGACCTCCTTGCAAAATTCTTGTGCTTTTCCTCAAGGGTTTGGAAAGAGAACAAGAAAAATCCATTTATCATGGTAGCCACTTGAATTTGACCAAACACATGCCATCT
>VDFB02001505.1:0-13228 GCA_007258455.2 Sequoia sempervirens | reverse complement strand
CTTGCTGACATTTTCTACCACTTAGAAATCTTTTCAACTACTTCCTAGGCCTAGGCGCATTTGCCATGTCTTACCTCAATTTTCCACACTTAGAAAAATTTCAAACTTCTTCCTCAACCCTTAGGCGCATTTACCTAGGCAAGCATCTAGTTTCATTGCCTTAGAAGAATTTTCAAGTTCCACTTAATCTTGGGCGCATATAGGGGTCTCATTTCAAATTTGTATGCCTTAGATAAATTTTTTACTTCACTTCTTGAGCTGGGCGTATTTCCCACTTCAAACTCCCATTTTACTTGCCTTATTCAAATCAAGTCTCCTTTAGCTTTTTAAGGCGCATTTGGCACTCCCTACTTCAACCTTTTTTACACTTAGAAAAATTCATCACCCCTTTACAGCCAAAGGCGCATATGGAGGGGCTTGCTTTCAATTTATAACACTTAAATTATTTTCAAATCCCCCATGCAAGGCAAGGCGCATTTGAAGGGGCTTGCTTCAAGTTTTGAACACTTAGTAAATCTTCATCTCCTTCTCCTCAGGCTAGGCGCATATGACCCTTCAAGCTTCAAATTTAAATGACTTAGAAACTTTTCAAGTCCCTTCCAACCTTCCAAGGCGCATATGAGGGAGTCTATTTTCAAGTTATTCATACTTAGAAACTTTCAGCCACCTCCTTCTTCCTTGGGCACGAATGACCCCTTCTAGTTTCATTTTTAAACATTTAGAAAAATTTCCAAGTGACTCCTCCAAAGTAAGGCGCATTTGAGGGCCTATACTCCAAATTTCCACGCCTTAGAGGATTTTCAAGGCTTCTCCAAGTCAAGTGCGCAAATAACCCCTTGAGGTTTCAATTTAATGACTTAACCAAATTTCCCACTCATCTTTAAGGTTGGGCGCATTTACTTGGTCAAGCTTTCAATTTCGTTGCCTTAGAAACATTTCAAAGCCCCCTCCTTTAGCAAGGCGCATATCACCCTCTCTACCCCAAGTTTTCATACTTAGAAAAATTTCTAATCCAACTCTAGCTTGGGGCGCATATGGAGGTGTGAGGTTTGAGTTTCAAACACTTAGAAAAATTTCATGGAGCCTCTCATGAGTCAAGGCGCATTCAAGGGGTGGAACTTCAAATTTCACAACACCCAAACTTTTCCAGTCTCCTCCAGCTTCAAGGGCGCATTTGAAGGCCTTTACTTCAAATTTGAAACACTTAGGCAAATTTTAGACTCCATCTTCTCAAGCTTGGGCGCATTTACCTAGGCAAGCTTCCATTTTTCAACACTTAGGCGCTTTTCATCCATCTTCAGCTTCTTAAGGCGAATTCACTAGCTGGACTCCAAATTTTATCAAATTTAGTGAATTTTATGTCCTTTGCCCAATTTGGGGTGACTTGCTCATGCTAAACCTGACTTGCCCTAACTTTCTATTTTTAGAAGGTTCTTCAAATTTTGCATTTTAAACTAATTTTTAGCTCCAGAAGGCTTGATTCTGCTTTGTTTCGAACCTTGGGATGTGATTGTGCTGCTGATGCCTGATGATTGCATGCACCTGCTAAAAATAGTAAGTACTTGATTTTCAAGCCTCAGTGACTCCGTTTGATTTGAAATTCGCGCCAAGGGGTTTCCTTCATCTGCTTGACCTGTTTACACTACAACCCCGTGCTGACCTGCTATTTTTGGCATGCTTCTGGAGGTGATTTGCTATTTATAGTAACCGCTTAGTTTCACGACTTCCACAACTCCGTTTGACTTGAAATTTGAATGTTGTGCTCCTTATCGATAAACTTGCCCGTTCATACTGGTGCCTGACGTTGACTTACTATTTTTAGCCTGTTTCAGAAGTGGCTTACTATAAATAGTAAGTGCTCCGATTGCCTTCAAATTTTGCCAGTGGACTCCTTGAAAGATGCTGATCGCAGTGGGATACACCGGTTTCCGAAAATTCTGGCATTTTACCCCTCATTTTGGATCCCGAAGATGGAAACCCTAATTTGACTTGCATGCCTATCAAATGACCTCCGTTTGACCTCGTTTCTATTGGATGCCGATCAGTTTGTGATTCTGAAGTGCTGGGAGGGGGCTGCCAGAGTGGATCTGCTAAAAATAGTAAGTTGTTGAAAAAGTGATCATCTCGCTTTGCATGTCACATCACTGCGTAGCTCTTGAAAAACCCATAAGGAATCACCTGACATGCGCTGAAAACCCTGACATGCAAACCCTAAAAATAGCCTCTAAAGACGGCTTCTGAAAAAGTCTTGATTCTGGTTTGCATGTTACATCGTTGCAAAGGTCTCGAAAAACCCACAAGGAAAATGCAGACATGCAAAGAAAATCTTAACATGCAAACTCTAAAGATAGCCTCTGAAGGTTGAATTCCGAAAGTCATTATCTTACTTTGCATGTTATACCATCGCGAAGGTTTCAGAAAACCCAAAAGGAATCTCCAGACATGCATCGAAAAATCACATTATAAACCCTAAAATTGGACCTCATGTGGATTGCTAGCCAGTGTTGTCCAAAGCTTTACTCACCAAGCGATGGTCGAGTGTTAGGGACAAAATGGTCGTAACGGAAAATCTCTGCAAAACAAACCCCAAATTAATACTCTACTAAAATAGAAAATTAAGTGTAATTCAAAGGAAAATTGAGGGAGACTGGCCGAAGCATAGTTGACCGCAACGGAAGCTCGATTCCAACTTATTCACTCCATTTGACTTTAAATTGGCCAGAAAACTCAAAACCCTAATTCTATAGACTTAGCCAAAATTTCACGTTTAAGCTCACAGACGGGCACATCCCCGAAAAGGTAGACAACAGAAAAGAGAGACAGACAGAGAGAGACAAAACCAAAGCCAAAAAAACGAGGTAACCCGAGCAAAATAGGGGTCCCTCATTTTGAATGGGGTGATGCGGAAGCACCGCCTGCATTCACTGCGGACTCTACTTTAGTTCGTCACCGCTTATCCGAAAGCTGGACCTCGCTATTTTGCATGTTCTCAAGGTGCTTTGTCATTTGCGTAACTCTCCTCGACACCTCCTGCAAACTCCGTTGAAATTTGAATGTCGTGTTCTATTTGGGTGACTCAAGTCTGACTAATTAGCTGCGCTATGGTTTACTATTTTTAGCCATTTTTTCAGAATGCCTCATTATAGCTAGTAAGTGCTTCTGCTTCAAATTTACCGGATAGTTGAAAGATGCTAAATGCAATGGGATGGCCAATCGGCTTTGAAATTGACTTTACCCCTCATTTTGGGTCCCGGGAAACCTTAATTTGATTTGGCGCTATCAAACGAATCTGCTTTTGACTCTCGCTGGGCCTGCATCATGCTCCTATTTGTGGTTTTGATGTCGCGGGAGAGAGCCGCCAACTGTAAAGGCTAAAATAGTAAGTCACCGAAAACTCCATCGCCTTGCTTTGCATGTCACACCATCATGAAGCCTCGAAACCCATAGCGGAAAAATGCACATGCAAAGAAAACCCCGACAAGCAAACTTTAAAAATAGCCTCTCAAGGTCAACTCGAAAAGTTGTCGCCTCTTTACCTTTGCATATATCGCCGGGCTGTCTCGAAAACCCGTATGAAATCTCTCGCATTATGCATTGAAAAACTTCGCATGCAAACCCTAAAATTTGCTCCAGAAGCTGAACTGCTAAAAATAGTAAGTTGTCCGATTCAGTTCAAACTTTGCCAGTGAGCAGCTTGATGTGTTTTGGATGCAGTGTGACTGTTGAAATTTCGAAAATGCTGGAAGAACGCCCTGGACTGCACACTTACTAAAAATAGTAAGTTGCCAGAATTTGTTGAAACTTCAGTGGAAACCTGCTGGAAGCATACTGACAACAATATTAGTCTCAATTTTCAATTTATTCACTTCACTTGATTTCAAATTGACCAGAAGACTCAAAACCCTAATTCTATAGACTTAGCCAAAATTTCACGTTTAAGCTCACAAACGGGCACATCCCCGGAAAGACAGACAAAACAAGAGAGAGACAACAAGAAAACTAACCGAAATCAAGCCAAAAGACCGAGACGAAGCAAAAAAAAATAGGGGGTCCCCATTTGCAATGGGGCGATGTGTGAAAAAGGTCACAACAGGAAGGTAACTCAAGCTCATAGGCTACCTCTCTAATTCTCCTCAATACTTTGTATGGACCATAAAACTGAGGCTTGAGTTTTTCTGCCCTATTCTTCTTAAGGGTACTCTGTCTATAAGGCTGTAGGCGCAAGAAAACCAGATCTCCAACCTCAAATGTCCTCTCAATCTGATGCCGATCTGCATACATCTTCTGCCGATTTTGGGTGTGCCGAATATTATCCTTAAGTGCATTAAGGATATCCTGTCCATCCTGTAACCAATCTCGAGCTCTAGGCGCTCTACTATCACCCAATGCTAAGTCCACAAAAGATAGGGCATTATAACCATACAATGCTCGGAAGGGAGTCATACCAATAGACATGCGGTAAGTAGTATTATAACAATGCTCAGCCATATACAACCTTATCACCCATGCCTTCTGTTGACCCAAAACATAGTTACATAGATAACCCTCAAGCAAACACCAAACAACCTGCTGCTCCACTCCGATTTAAAATACCCAAACACACAAACCGTGAAGCAACATATTGAAATCCATGTGAAATAATGTACCGAGCAAATCAATACCCGGTTCCCAAATCAAAATATAGAACCTGTTGTACGAGATGTAGAACATCAAGACAATTTGAAAATCAACTGCCACATGCCAAGAAACCAACACAAATGGCCACCAAGCCTTGTTGTCATAACTCGGACCAGCAACATACGTGCTGTCATCTAACCAAAGCAAATCAAAATTACCCATCTCATACCTTATTTCCCTTCGATAGACTTCATGCCACACTCCCAAGCGACTCAAAAGTTGATGTAGACAATGCTAAATCTGGAAGTGCAATGGAAACCCAAGTAGGACAGCCATTAATCCGTGAAGTACCAAATAAAATGAAGTCATCTACCAACGAATATATCACTACCATATCATAAGATATTGGTGACATAACCAAAGAGGAGTTATGGATGCCATCAACACACATCAGACACAACCCTTGAGTGGCCGATCCACTATAAGTGTCATCAAAATAATCTTCATTATAATCGTGAAAATGATCAACAACAACTGAATTTTCTGAATTGGCCAACCTTTGTTCATCATCATCTATGGAGTGGTGAATGCCATGAATTTGTTGAAGATGAAGTTTAGCTTGTTAAGCCAACATCTTAGCTTGCTTTGCCTTTTCTAACCATCACTCCTCTTTTGGGACTGCTCTATATCAGTTGCTTCAAAGTGTCTGAATTTAGTCTTATAATAAGATGCATCATATAAATTACCATGACCAATGCATGCATCTTGTGTACCAACACTTATTGACTCTTTTTCACAAGTTTTTCCATGTATAAGGGTAGTGTTGTGACCTTTTCACACATCACCCCATTTAAATGTGGACCCCCTTAAATTTTTGCTCCATTCTGGTCTTTTGGCTTTGGTTTTGTTTCTCTCTCTTTCTGTCTCCTTCTGTTGTCTGCTTTCCGGGGATGTGCTCACCGTGATCCCAATAGTGGCTTCATAATTTTTGGCCCACTGACACTCTAAATTATTATTTGCTTTCTTTTGATGAATTTAGAGTCAAATGGAGTGAATAAATTGAAATCTGAGCTTCACGTTGCAGTCAGTAAGCTCCCAACAGGTCCCCAGCAAAATTTCAGTGAATTCCTACAACTTACTATTTTTAGTAAGTACCTAATTTGGGGCGTTCTCTCAGCACTACTGAAGTTCTCTCAGTCACACTGCATCCAGAACATGTCAAGCTATTTGTCTGCAAATTTTGAGCCAGAACTGACAACTTTCTATTTTTAGCAAGTTCATCTTTAGGAGCTGATTTTAGGGTTTATATGCAAAGTTTTTCAGTGCATGTCTGGAGATTCCTTTTGGGTTTTCCCCGAGACCTAATGCGAGTTGATATAACATGCAAATGAGACAATGATCTTCGCGATCACCTCTCGTGAGGCTATTTTTAGGTTTGCATGTTGAAATTTTCTATGCATGTTCGACATTCCTCTTTGTGGTTTTTCAAAGCTTCATAGTGCGGTATAACATGCAAACTTAGGATTAGAATTTTCTTAGAGCCGCCTTCGTGAGGTTATTTTTAGGTTTGCATGTGGCTTTTCGGCATGTCGTTTATGTAGTTTTCAGAGCCATTTAAAGATGTGCGCTGTGATGATCACTTTTCAGAGACTTACTATTTTTAGCAGGTTCATTCCAGCAGCTGCCCAACACATCAATATCACAAACAGGGTGAAGTGCAACAAAAACGAAGTTAAACGAAGGTCATTTGATAGACATGCAAGTCAAATTAGGGTTTCCAGCTTCGGGACCCAAAATGAGGGGTAAAATGCTAGAATTTTCGAAAACCGGTGTATCCCACTGCGATCAGTATCTTTCAAGCTATCCACCGATAAAATTTGAAGGCAATTGGAGCACTTACTATTTATAGTAAGGCATTCCAGAAACAGGCTATAAATAGTAAATCAGTAGTAGACGCTAGTGTGAACGGGCAAGTCTACCGATGAGGATCACGTCATTCAAATCTTAAGACAAACGGAGTTTGGGAAGTATCAAAATCAGGCAGTTGCTATAAATAGTAAACCACCTTCAGAAACATGCTATAAATAGCAGGTCAGCTCGGGACGACAGTGTGAACAGATCAATTAGGTCATGAAACCCCTGTGCTTAAAATTCTAGATCAATCTGAGCTTCAGAAGAGGGAAAACCGGGAACTTACTACATATAGTAAGTATTGAGCTAGCTGGTGAAGATGAGAAAAAAATGCCTAAGTGTAAAGAACATCCTGCTTCACCCCTGAAATGCGCCCATGGCTGGTGAAGGTTGAAAATTTTGCTAAGTCTGAATCTCGTCCTGCTCACCCCCTCAAATGCGCCCTCAGCTCAAGCAAGTGATGGAATAAAATCTAAGTGTTGAGTTCATCCTGCAGACCCCTGAAAATGCGCCCACTTCACAAGGAGATGATGAAAATTGTCTAAGTGTTGGACTTAAGTCCACCTCCACCCTCAAAATGCGCCTAAGGAAGGAGGAAGCCATAAAATTTTTCTAAGGCATGAGGTTTGTCCACCTCCTACCCCTAAATGCGCCCAAGTAAGCTAGGAAAAGACAAAAGGTTTTAAATCCTCCTCCACTATCAAAATGCGCCCATGTTTGAAGAATAGTCAAAGCAAGTCAAGGGCATGGGAGTCAAACTTCCTTCTCCACCCTTTGAATGCGCCCATGAAGTTATGAATTATGCTAGACGTTGAAGTTAATTCCTTCACCACATGCTAGATGTGCCCAAGATGAAGGTGAAGATGGAGAAAAGTTACCAAGGCGTTGAAGTCAAAATTCCTCCTTGGGGTCCCAAATGCGCCCAACTTCTTTGGCTTTGAAGAATGTTGAAAAGTGGTTAAGTGTTGGAAGTTAAATCCTTCACCACATGCTAAATGCGCCCAAGTCTAAGTGAAATGGAGTAAAAGTTTCTAAGCATTAATTCCTCCTCAACATCCAAATGCACCCAAGGGTATTGAAGCTGGTGGCTAAGGAAAAAAGTTGTTAAGTGTTATAACTTCCTCCTTGATGCCTCATATGCGCCCAATTTGGAGGTGGGTGATGGAAATTGCTCAAGTGTTAGAAAAGTTACTCCTCAGCACATAAAATGCGCCCAAGTTGCCAAGCATTGGAGGAAGTTTGAAAAATTTCTAAGGAAAGTAAAATTCCTTGACCCCACCCAAAATGCGCCCAAGTCACCTTGCCTTGAGGATGTATAAAAATATGCTAAATGTTGTTAATTCCTGCTGGGGTCTTGAAATGCGCCCATAGCACTATGAAAGATGATAAATTTTTTGTAAGTGTTGAAGCCTCTCCTCCTCTAGGAAAATAGGCCCAAGTTTGAGAAGGTGATGAAATTCACTAAGGCATGGATGAATTGGTAGTTGATACATCAAAATGCGCCAACTTCATGAGGTTGAAGAGGATTGTCGAGACAAAGCAAGAAAATATGCCCAGAGATGAAGAATGAAGATAAATTTGATGGAAAAATATTTTTCAAAGGTTGAAAAATAAAAAAATTAAATGTACCCCTTTGTTTGTAGACCCATGGATTTGATGTTTTCTGAAGGGAATTTTCTTCTGGGTATCGGACGTCTTCGACAAGGAATGGATTCTAAAGTCTTCCACACTTCGCCAAGGCCTTCAAGATGAAGATTTTCCATGGGCACCTGATTGATGAATTTTCTAAGGGGAAAATTAAAAAATTTTCTAAGGCAGGAAGGATAAAATGTTTTGTTGAAGATAAAATGCCTCGAATGGTGAATTTGAAGTTTATTGCCTAGGTGAATTTGATCGAATTCTTCCTGAAAATAGTCTTCTTGAGCCAGAGATGAATAAAATCAAAGTTGTCAACGCCTCAGCTGCTGAAATAAATTTCTTGAAGAAGATACAGTTGAAGTTTACACTTTCGAAAGGATGATTTTAAAATGCATCTCTTAAATATGCCCTTGAGGATGATGAAATTTGTCTAAGGCATTGAAATATGATGCATAGGTGTTATATGCCCCAGCCTACAGATGTTGAAAAATCATGAAGAAAGCAAAGTTGGCTAGAGAAAAACGATGAACCCTATCAAATCCGGAGATCACTCAGACCTTGGAGTTAAAGTGTGAAAATCAAGTAAGGTGAGTATATTATGAAGTGTTCTGATGCTCTTCTCCTTGCTTGTTTTGCAGGGTGAATACCGAGGCCAAAGCATGATGACTTGGGGAGATGGAGCGAGTACTTGGAAGAAATGGCTAAGTGTTCTCCCAGTATGCACCCAGCTTAGGAAGGCGAGTGGCAAAGGAGAACGGGTCGAGTCCAAGATTGGAGAATCCTTCAGGATGAGGATGAAGAAATGATGAAGACCTACGCGTTAAAGAGTCATCTTGAAGCACTAAAACGCCCTCAAGACTAAGGATGAGGAGTGAACAAAAGGCTTCGATGTTAGAGAATGACAACGGAATGGGCTAAAGAGCGAAGCAGAGAAATTCTCCTTAAGTGTAAAGTCCTTCAATGACCCCAAAAGATGTTCTCCAGCGTGCTTCGTACAACTCAAGATGCAGTGACAGGGAGGGAAATCACCATCAAACAGGTTAAAAAAATTACAGTCTCGGAGTTTCAAATTAAGAACGTGCCGATCGTATCCATTCAAGGAGTTGAAGCAGTGTTGACCAAACTCAAGCCGTTTGCACTCAAGACGAAAAAGAACAATGTGAACATGTTTACAAACAAGAATCTTCTGGAGGATGGTGGACATTGATTGTTCATTTATTACTACACTCCTCTTTTTAGGGTTAGGGCTGAGGTGGCACAATTTGGGCCATCCATCTGATTGTAATCTGAGCCGTCCATTGGACTTGGCCAGCTATATAAAGAGGCATCCCCCCTCATTTGTAATTCAGTTAGACACTAGATCAGTAGAGAGCAGACATTCTGTTAGAGGAGAGAGATAGCTTAGCATAGTTAGCAACTTAGCATAGCGTAGTTTGAAGAAGAAGGAAAGTTTTCCTTTGAAAACTTTGTAAGAAATTGTTGTGAAAACTATCATAATAAAAAGAAGCTTTCATTAATGGTGAATTCGTCTTTGTTATGAGCAGCTAGCGAGATTTCTTCATCCCTTCTACTTCAAGTAGCTTAGTTTAGAGTAATTTCCATTTTCATGCAAGTAGATGTTAGTTGTGGATTTGTGGTGTTAATCAAGGCAACTTCGTTTTAATCCATACCACTAGCAGCTTGCTGACGGCAAGTTTTCCTTGCGTGGTCAACTGGAAAACTTTACAAACTTAACTTCGGTTATGGTTCATGTCTTGGCATGCATCGTCTTGATGGTGTCTTTATGTTGAACTGTGACTTGAAAATCTTCTGCCGCTCCCTTGAAGATTGCACTGACTTTGTGTAAGCTGTCCAATGCGAGGCAGAGCAGAGTCTGGTTGAAGTCTGTTGAGATTGATCCCATGTCCCGTTTTAGTATAGAATTTATAACCTTCTTATCCCTACACTCATTTAAATTCAGTCATTTTTGGTTAGTGTTAGGAAACTTGCGCTTACTTGCCGAATCATTCGAACCATTTGAAGCCCTTAATCTGCTGTCTGCTGTTAGCTGTCAAACAATTGCGTAAGTCCCCTTGAAATACCAGCAAAATCACATTGAGCCAACTGAGACTATCCAACACCTAGAAGGAACCTTGGAGTTGAACACACGAACTTTCTCGCAATCTTAGCGTGCTGGATACTTTGATCAAGAGAGAATAGGGTAGCCATTGGCAACTTTATTCTGTGTTGGTGCGGTCACAAAAATCACATCAACAGGTAGCAATCTCATAAGAATGAGGAAGAAGAATATCACTATCCCAAATCAGACCTTTGGGATCCTTTTCTATGCATGCATTGTAGTCATCAAAGAACATCGAGTCTTGATTTGTCTCATGCTTTTCCCAAGTGATTAGAGATGAAAGTGGCTCAAAAAAATCTTCATCTTGGATGCTATGATATTCAAAATTAGATTGTTTGCATTCTAAACTTGTCATTTCATTCTCAAGTGGGAATAGATAGTGGTTGTCTCCATACTGAAAATCAGAACCTTTGTTTAGCTCCATTGAAGTAATTTCATGATCCTCAGCATAAGTTGAATGTTCATCAATTTGTTCAATTTCTACACTTCTTGCATTAGCATTTTTCTTTATAGAAGTAGCTGTTATAAGTGACTGATTTTCTAAATTATGCAATGATTTAGACATACACAAAAGAAGACACAAAGTTCAACTATCTCTTTGTCCTTACCTTTTACCAATTTGACCGCCATGTCCTTGCCTCTAAGGAACTGCAAGTAATCCTCTTTCATCAACCCCAAAGCCTCCTTGAAAGAGTACAAATGTGAATGAGGGATACCATGTCCCATTCCTTTTTGTCTTTCCTCTCTTTGGGCTGTCCAAATGAAGCCTTCTATGTGTTTGTGGGTGCTATCCATTCTTGACAATGCTTGAAAAATTTTATCATCCTTCACTACCAATTGATCATGCAAGTCTTCCAAAACCAAAAGCTTTTGTTCGAACTGTCGTTGGCTGCCATAGACTGATTTTTCATCATGTGTAGGGGAAGTAGAATCAATTATCATTCTAGAGGAAGCATTAAGATCACCCAAAGAATCCATACAATTGCTGTCCATATCACTAGCATGTTCCATGCTTTTGTAATCTTCAAGGTTAGAGTGCACTCACATACACTTTGCAACCCCAATTCGTAGCATTTCATGTCTTGAAGCTTTGTCTTCAACATATTTAGTCAAAGTATCATCATCATAAGCTGATATATTTTCCATTACTAACCAAACCCAAGATGTAGTATGCAAAACAAACCAAACATTATCAAAATGCAAGATCTTCTTAGTAGACAGCCTCTTAGTCTCCATAATCAGCTCTTTAAGACCAAATGCTTCATATGGTCTTAACAATTATTCTTTCATTGTAGGTGATGCATGACTAGCCAAATTGAAATGAAATATGTTCCATTCCACACAAATGGATATATCACTTGTGGCTGGTCCATCAAGTGTGTAACTACCATCATCATTGTTTTGAGCCTTCAAGGAGCTCTCTAAAAGAGGACAATCATAAACTCTAGGATGCAAATTAGACCAAATTGAATATCCTAAATCATTCCTCCTTTCTTCTTCACACAACTCAACATGCTCTTCTTGTGGGCTTACCTCACGAAGCTCTTCCCTTGTATGCTCATCATCTACACATTCTTACCTTGGAAGAAATGAGGACCTAATGTATGACTCTCTTTGTCTTCTTGCGTTATCAAGCTGATTGCATCTTTCCTTGTCCTCTTGCAAGTGTTGTCTTGCTTGCGCAGCAAGCATCTTGGCTATTTTGGCTCTTGGTGACCACCCATCACACAACCCTTGTGTCCTTTTTGATAAAATTATGTGATCAGATTAAATGCACAGAAAATAATTCAAGAATCAGACAAAATAACAGTCGATACCCTGGGAAAACCCTCCTCTTGAGGGAGAAAAACCCAGCAACAAAGATCTCTCTTGTATTTATTATAGCAGAGTAACAATTCACTTTACAATGAGGCCGAACACAAGGCCAATATTCAAAGATCTACACTAGATGCAATAACAGATAATAATCTGCCCTCCCTTGATAACTAAATCTGCACTTACAGAAATTCGCAATCTGCTAACAATGAATTCGCCCTTGCAAATAATTCGCACTTTCTTGATGTTCGACCTGAATGTAGTTTGCACTGTATAATGTATTGAGCTTATGTGAATAGCCGAACTGTAATCGATTAGTTTAATATCACAATGGATGAATCAGTATATATATACAATTGAGAGACTCATCTCTTAGAATCCTTCATGTCGGCCTTCAAGAAATCATGTCTCCTCTTTAATGAAGTCGGCCTCAATAAAATAACATATGTCAGCCTGAATAAATATGAATTACAATTCATAAAGAATATAAGAGAGGTCGGCCCCAACATAAGTATAAGACAACAATTAAATAGCCAACGGCTATCATTCAATTATATTTCCACTAAGGAGCTGAGCTGGAAGGAGCTACCGAAGCTGCTATATCATTAACACTCCCTCTCAGCTAGGGAGAGAACTTCCAGCTGCACAATATAAGTCATCTCAATATGAGATCCATCAGCCATCATTGCCTGCAATTTGATATAAAAAGAGAAGTATCACCTCAATGTGATAATGAACATCATGGCTACATCCATGTGTGAAATGGTATATCACCTCATTGTGGTATTGACCACCATGGCTATACCCACGTATAGAAAGGAGCTTATCACCTCATCGTGAAAGCATATCACCTCAATGTGATATCAACCATCATGCACTAGTGTTCATCACTTGCGTGATGTTGTCACCTCATCGTGACTTTCACCATGGCTCTCCCAGAGGGTGAAGTACAAGAAGATCATCACGGACTCTCTCACGTGATGTTGTCATGGAGTCACACACATGACATCCACCATGACTCAGCTCAGAGGGTGGAAACGAGGGCTTTCACCTCAAATTCTTCCGTCACAGAAGAAGGTGCAATAGTAAGTACAAGTGTTCATCACTTGTGTGATGTTGTCACCTCAT
>VDFB02001504.1:0-33373 GCA_007258455.2 Sequoia sempervirens | reverse complement strand
ATGAACTGAATTTATCTTATTACTTACATCTATGCTACATTGCTTTGCATATGTGGAGGATGGAATTTCGGCTTTATGTTTGTTACTGCATTTGGTTGTATGTTTCTAAAGTTTTGACACAAATAGATTCTATACAAACCTTGAACAGACCCATGCCGTCCTAAATAGTCCCTCGCTCAACATCTTTTCATTTAATACTTATTATTCTCATATTTAAATCTTCGGAAGTTGTCCATAAACCATGCAATAGTCGATTCTCTTCCATCGACATAGAAATGAAGATCTTTCAAGAAGTAATATTTATATATGTATATATGGTTTTCCATTTAAGAGCACACAATGGCCAGAATAGCTCCCATTTCCTTTCATTCTAATTTTAGTGTCAAGATATCCACCTCTCAAAGTTACGACATCACTTTCATCAACACACAATTTCTTTTATCGGGTCACCCATTATCATTCTTAGATATATTTATTAAATTGCACTCTATAAAGTTGCCTTTAGTTATTGCTAGTTATCTCTTCACTGCTTTTCTTTTGGATATACCATTCTCTCATAGCTTGTGTCACACAGTTTCATCTCTAGTCTAGCCTTGTGTATGATGTTATGAAATAATAAATAAAATATTGTTCAACAGCTTCATAATTTTCACCATTTAACTTTATCCCCTTACACGTATGCATTATAAATATTTTGTTTCGTACCTGATTCTGTTTAAATGTCACATTTTCTCGTGTACCATATGTTTACATTATTCTTATCTATCATTGGCTTATAAACCTGAATCCTTCAATGGTAGTTGTGAAACATAATTTCTTCAGATACTAGGGCCTATCTATATGAGTTCAAGTCAAAGGTTGTACTGTGTATGAAGGAAATGATTATAGTATAATTCCATAAATTATATTAATTGTTATAGATCTGATGTTAGGTATTATTCCTTGAAGGTCGCGTAATTTAAGCAATTTATCCAAAGGTGGAAATTTGTATGGTATCATAGACATATAATTAATAGTTGGATTTGAATCAATGAACTACTTAGTTGATAGATGATTGTTCTCTCTTGTATCTTATTTAAATGAACCCCAAGGAAATTAGTGAGTAATTTCCTTATACATTTCATTGTGCGGTGAAATAATGAATGGGATTTAGGATGGTATCATATACACGTAATTATAGGTTGGCTAGATTAACTCCTATCAATGGCTTAATGCTCTCACTAGTAATATTTGTTTTGTACTCCTTTAATCAACTATTTAATGTTGGATTTACTAATCTTTTTATTTTGATTGCTAGTCGTTAGGACATGATGATAAGAGTCATGAGGGTGCACATCTTATGAAGAGTTGGATCCGTAAATTTTAATTCTATAGGCAAGGCTTATTCGAATATTTATCATATTTTGGAAGGAGAAATCATGTGTTGTTGCACCTCAGTGGGTGGCAACCGATGGGTACTATCTAGGAAGTGGGACCCTAGAAAGGGTTGCATACCCACTAAATACAAGTACTTAGATTTTAAGACTATCTCTAACAAATCAAGTTATTGATAGTCCTATTCTTGCTTGGGGGTTTTGGCTAGAGTCCACCTCACTCCACGATGCCAATATGGTTGGGTGGTGAGCAAATTTTTACTTGGTGTTTTTGTGTCTTACAAAAGGTTGGAGAAGTTGTTAGCTTATGATTAAATAATGAGATGGAAAAATGATTCATACATATATTGTTGTGTTTATTTATTTATTATTTGTTTTCATATATCTCACTAGGTTACTACATGCGGTAATCAATTTTATCAAAGTCATCGAATTATGTTAACCATTTATTTATAAAGTAATAAGGGTTCATATACATTTTTTGTGTGTTAATTAGATTTTTAAAAAAAGATTAGTAGTAATTTTATGACTATCTAACTGGGTTGTTGCAAGTCTTGGATTTGAGTAATAAAAAATTCATCTTCACTATTGGTTTTAGATGTTCATAACAAGGGCATTATATCCTTGTTAATCAATCATGTTTTTCAGTAGCTTTTTCTTCATGGAAATCTTACTCTGCTAGTTATGTCTTTCAATCTTCTTAATGGACCAATTTCTCAATCCATTAATAATGAATGAGATGATTATGATTATGCAAGTGAGATGGAATGCACTTCTTTTTGTGTTTTTTGAAGCAGATATAATGATGTGATGCATGGATGGATGAATGATGTGATAATGTTTTCCAATGTATGCAAATGATGATGCAACTGATATGCAACTAAATGAGAATGTTGTCTAATTGATGATAATGCAAGTGGTGTGTAATTATATGAAAATGATGTGCTTTTGGCAATGTTAAGTGTACTCAATCCCTTAATGCAAGAGATAACATCATTGTTGCAGCTTTGGAAATCCCATAAATACATATGCAAACTAACATGGATGCAATCTACTCTAACCATGCAGATCTTGTATGCAAAATTTGTCATTCGTAACAACCAATTTGTTGTGCTTTTTATCATCGTTAGGCCTTTAAAATGTTGAAAGTGAATACAAGCATCAATGGTATATTTAGACCATGATGACCTAAGTACTACTTCCATGATGTTTGATAGTGCAAGTTAACACAAGAATCTAAGTATAATTAAACCGAGATGACCTGAGTATTGCTTGCATAAACAAACAAGAGTTAACTATTTTCCTATGCAAATTCAGAATGTCATCAGTGATACTTTGTAGCGCACGTCTCGCAACAATTTGCATAGTAATAATGATCAACTTGCAGACAACAGATAAAGAAAAATCATACTCCTTCTTGGCTCCTCTAGTTCGATACATCATTGAGGGGCTCCAAAGATATGATAACAAAAATCCAAGTACAACAATTGAACATTTGTGTTTAATGTGATAAACCCATGATTCTAAAAGAACATCATCCATTTGAAGTTCGCTTTTGATTTGATTTGGCTATTTTGATTTGGGTGTTCGATGTGTTTTTGTTTGTGTGATTGATGTTCAATGTTGAGTTGCACTATGATCATTGTTTTAGGTCGTGTTGTACTACTACTATCTATATGTTGGTTTAAGCCCAAAGTTTATTTGCTCCCAGTGAGTTCAGGATTTTGCCCCCAATCCAGGGTGAGACACAACCGTGATGACCAAAACCTAACCTAAAGACCTATCCTAGGGGCCTCAGGGGCTAATCAATAGATTAGCCTTGCCTATGTTGTACACACAGAGACCATGTAGTTTGACTGACGACCCGACTAATTTTTACAAGACAAAGACATGAACGTGAAAATGCCAGTTTATTATGATGGACTCCCAGAAGACTGACCTAAATGTCTTGGGGGACGATCAAAGATCAACCTTGCCTACGTTCAAAGCTCAGAGACGACGTAGTTCGACAAGATGACTATGTTTTTGCCTTTTTGACATTTTTACCTATTTTTGGTTTTTGATATGTTTGATTGTTTTTGGATTTTTGATTTTATGAATGTTTTTGGATTTTTGATTTTATGAACTCAAGAATGTACACGAATCTGATCCAATGCAAGACATGCCCCCAGTGCGATGCAATAGGAAAAACTAATTTTTAGAATGGGTTGAGTAGTACTAGGGGAAATCATGATACAAACAGTGGATGAAGCTATGATGTGAACATGGATGCATGACAGACGCAGATATGAAAGTGTGATGGAGGAATGATGCAAAGCAAGTCACATAGGCCAAGATGGATGGAGAGTGCTTATTTTACACAAGACACCTATTTTCCAGGTTTTCACCAAGGTACTTGCCCAAAGCGCCACCGAAGTGGTTTTCACTAGAGGACAATTTTTTTTCTTTATTGTTTTCAATCCTTTTTCTATTTTTTTTTTAATTTTTTGATTTTTTTGTATTTTTTCAGGACATTTTCCAATGTATTGGATGAACTAGGTGTAGAACCTCTTGAGATGCAAATTGTTGAGGGGTTCATAAAACAAATCCCCTTCTGGTGTGGACGACTAATATGCTCCTGATCGAAAGACTGAGACAATGACAAAGGGACCTAGCCAGTTTGGTTCAAATTTCCCCTTCTCTCGATCTTGCTGATTATGGGGATTCTCTTTCAAGACTAAGTCACCAACCCGAAATGTTCTAGACTTGACTTTGTGGTTGTAGCTTATGGATATCCTCTGCTGATATACTTTTAGGTGATCCACTACATGCTGATGACACTCATCCAAGAGTTCCAATTCCTATAACCTATACACTTTGTAATCCTCATCTAAAATGATTTCTTTTAGCGACACCTAGAGTGATTGTATCTCCACCTCAATAGGTAGAATGGCTTCTAATTCGTAGACTAGAGCATAGGTTGTAGCTCCCATTGGGGTACATATACTAGTTTTGTAAGCCCACAAAGCAAGGTTCAATTGAACATGCCAATCACATCCAGCCTCATTGACGATTTTCTTTAGGATCTTCAGGATAGTCTTGTTTGATGCTTCTACTTGGCCGTTTCCTTGGGGATAGTACAGTGTAGAAAATCAATGTTGTATATGGAACCTTTCACAGAGTTCTACAACATCTTGATTCTTGAAGGGTCTACCATTGGCCATGATGATGAATTGAGGAATTTCATACCGACAAATGATGTAATTCAGGATGAACGACAAGATTTGCTTTCTTGTGATGGTGGTTAGGTGAACTGCTTCGATCCATTTGGTGAAGTACTATGTAGCTATAATGATAAACTTGTGTCTGTTGGAGGAAGATGGATGAATATTACCTACAAGGTCCAATCCCCATTGACAAAAAGGCCATGTGGATGCGAAAGGGTGCAACTCTTGTGCAGGTGCATGTATCAAGTTTTTGTGAATTTGACATTTGGAGCACCTTTTGACATACTGAAATGACTCCTTTTCCATATTCGACCAGTAATACCCCAAATGTAGGAGTTTCTTAGCTAAGGTTAGGACACTTGAATGCGTGACACAAATATCCTCATGAACCTCTTGTAAAGCGGTTTCAACTTCGTTACATTCTAGACACCGAAGGAGAGTACCATCAAGACCTCGTCTATAAAGCACATTAGCTATTAGGATGTGGAAAGTTGCTTGTCAAATGAAATTTTTTTTTTGGTTCTGGGACAGGTCAAATGGAAGGATATTGTCCTTTAAGTAGGTATAGATCTCTCCATAGATGGAGGTTGCAGGGTTGACAATATGGCATATTACTTGGGATTTAGGATCTTCGTAGGTTGGGTTGGACACTTGTTCTACCATGAACTCGTAACATCTTCGTCTTTCTGGTATATACAAGAGAGAAGCAATGGTAGCCATTGCATCAACAACTTTGTTTTCTGCTCTGGGAACCTGTGCAAATTTGATTTCAATGAAGTACTTTTTGAAATCATCTACCATCCTCTTGTAGGGAAGCAACTTGTCATCCTTCATTTGATAGTCATCATTTACTTGATTTATGACTAGATGTGAGTCGTCATAGACCAAAAATTCCATGATTTTCCATTCAACTGCTATTTTGATTCCAATGATTAATGCTTCGTATTCAGCTGTGTTGTTGGTGCAAGGAAACATTAATCTGTAGGATCTAGGAATGGTTTGTCCTTGTGGTGAGATAAACAAGATTCTTGCGCCTAATCCATGTTGTGTATAAGAGCCTTCAAAATACAACATCCATTGTTGTGTAGATATGGTTAGGATATCAGTATCTGGAAACTTGATGTGCATTGGATGATTGTCTAGCAATGGTGCTTCAGCTAGTTGATCCGTTATGGCTTGACCTTTGATTGTTTTTTTTCCACGTACTGGATGTCAAAATCACTCAATATCATGACCCACTTGGTTAGTCTTTCAGTTATTTAAAGAAAATTTGTTGAGTAGATACTTTAAGGGATCAATTTTAGCAAGGAGTTTGATGGTGTGAGTTAGCATGTAATGCCTTAATTGTTGGGTAGCAAATACAACCTCCAAAAAAAGCTTTCTTAATAAAGGTTCAATTGATCTCATAACCATTCAAGGTCCTATTGATATAATAGATTGCTCTTTCCTTTCCTATAGAATCTTCCTGTGCTAATAAAGCTCCCAAAGATATCTCAGTTGTTGCAATGTATAGTAGTAATGGTTTTCCCTTGGTTGGTGGTATCAATACAGGGGGTGACATCAGGCACTGCTTTAGTTGATTGAAGGAAGCTTCACATTTCTCATCCCACTTTAAAGAGACATTCTTGTGTAGCAAGTGGTTGAAAGGGTGAGTTTTATCAGCTAGTTGCACGATGAACCTTCTGATAGACTGGAACCTTCCTTGTAATGATATGAGTTGACTGATATTTTTAGGAGGCATCTCCATGATGGCTTTGACCTTTTCAAGATCCACCTCAATTCCTTTAGTTGAGATGATGTATCCTAAAAGCTTAGCTGATGTTATGCCAAACACACATTTATTGGGATTTAACCTTACATTGAATTTCTCTAGTCTGGTGAAGATTTTGTCTAGAATTTCTAAGTGTCCTTCTCTAGTGTAGGATTTTTCCAATAGATAGTCCACATAGTCCTCCATAAAAGTATGCATCATGTCATGGAAGATGGTAGTCATAGCTCTCTGATATGTGGCTCCAACATTTTTCAACCCAAAAGGAATTACATTCCAACAAAAAGTGCCCTAAGGACATGTGAAGGTTGTTTTGTCTTGATCTTTAGGTGCTATCTTTATTTGGTTATATCCTAAAAATCCATCCATAAGCGATAACATTCCATGTCCAATAGTCAAGTCTATGATGAGATCAATGTTAGGTAGAGGAAAATCATCTTTTAGGCAAGCTTTGTTAAGATCCCTGAAGTCTGTACATATCCTGATGCTTTTGTCTGGTTTTGATATTGGTACAATATTTGATATCCACTCAACATAGTCAATAGGTTTGATAAATCCCACATTTAATAGCTTCTTTAGTTCAACTTTTACCAAAAGGGCAATATGGGGATGCATTTTTCTCAACTTTTGCTTTACTAGTTTCACGCCAAGTGGTAATGGTAAATGATGCATGATGAGTTCTAGATCTATTCCTAGCATATCAGCATAGGACCAAGCAAAGTTTATCTACCTCTTTTCAAAGAATTTAGTGAAATGAGTCTTCTCTTCTATCATGGATTCTGCTAGATGCAGGGTCTTCATTGTTTTAGTTGTGCCAACATTGATGGATTGCATAGGTTTGATCAACACTAAAGATCTCTCTTGATAGTGTTCAAGGAGAGTGTCAAACCTTCCATCTCTTGGTGCCTCAAGGAGGTTTTCACCTCGAGATACGCTCTTTGTTTATACTTTTTCTTGATTTAATAGTGTCATTAGACTATTTTCACTATTAGACTCGTTTCTTGTATTTTTCATTTTGCAGCTGGAAGGTTTGGCACTCCCCTTGTCAGGAGATCCATTATGAGATTCAATGATAGAACATGTGTCAAGGTTATTGGAACAGAGGAAGTTTACGATGGAATCATTGTTCGAAAAAGTGGGTATATCAAGTGACTCATTTTGATCCCAATCAATTAGTTCAGGATGCATTAATGGCAAGGAATCGTTGGATTGGTTAAGGTCAAAAGGGGTAAGCATCATGACGGCAATATCGTCAAACTGTCCAATGGAAATAGTGAAGTCTAAGATGTTACTCTCTTCCAAAGTATCTATCTCGCTCAAAGAATGATCATCCTCACTTGAGTCAAAGACGTACTATGATCCAAATTCAAGGGGTCTAGAACCCAAGCTTCGTCCCTCCATAAGTGTTGGTGTATACTTTTGTACTACATCAATTTCCTTATCATGGCAAGACTCTTCGGAGAGGGAGTCCCATTCATATTCATTGGAATCTGTTTCATGATCCTCACTAGCCTCTAGTTGTAGGATTCTTTCCACAACCCTTTGAGTGGCTTCTTCCTTGGACTCTTCTTTGTATCCTAGCCTTGTTTTGTCCTTGAAATTCATTGTTATGGGTTGTATTGATTCACTGATGCCTTTTTTCTTTTACCCACAGGACCTTTTCCCTCTTATCCCATTTTTTCCAAGATTGTCTTGCCTTTGCCATATTTTTCTGTGCATATATTGGACATTGATATCTTTGATTGTTCTTCATCTTTGTATAGCCAGTTCAAAACATCCTTATCTTCTGATTCCTCAACCTGAGTGCTTTCTTTTACAAACTTCCCATCAAAGAGCGTGATTGGTTGTGAAGATTGTTGTCTTGATATTGATGGTTGTCCATATGACTTAGGAGAAGATGAAAGTTGTGATAAGTATAAAGATTGCTCAAATGAGTATTCCCCCATGCCTTTGTCTTTCAGTTGGATCTTTTCGAACTATTTTAATATGGCATTGAGCTAACTTCCATTGTTGGATGGAGTAGAATCATCGACACCTTTGTCTTTTGACTTAGTGTTTTCCTCATGCTAATGTAATGAAGAACCGGTTAAACTTTCTTTGTTTGATGGATCAGAAGTGATGAATTATTTGTTATGTAGTACAAAGGTATCTTGGTTTGTTTTGAGTTCCTTGCAATATTGGGAGTTGTTGGAATTAGTAGTAATAGTGATCTCTTTTTCGTTGAAAGGAAATTTCAAACACCGATGATATGTGGATGGCACCGCTTACATCTCATGAATCCGTGGACATCCCAAGAGTATGTTGTATGCCAACTCTTTATCTAATACTTGGCAGACTTTATCTTTGACAATTGGTCCCACTTGAATTGGTAAGACAATCAATCCTTGGGAGGATCTCTCTTCATCATCATATGCTTTTATTGTGATTTTCCTTCTAGGATCAATAGCATTTTCAGAATATCCCAATGCCTGAACAAGCTTTAGAGTGCAAATATTTAGGCTAGCTCCTCTATCTATAAGAACACATTTGACACAATGTTTGTGGATTAAGACTTCAATGTGGAGGGCAACATTATGTGGATGGGTGGTTGACACATCATCATGTTCAGAGAATGATAAGCAATGAGGCACAATTAAATGTCCCACCATAGCTTGAAATTGGCAAACTTCCAGATTGTTCGGTACCATGGTGGCAACTAAAGCTTGTTCCAAGATTTTTTTACAGTGTGTGGGTGAAATCTTGAGAAGCTCTAATATGGATATTTGAGCGGGTATCTTTTGTAATTGATCAACAATATTATATTGAGTTGCAGGAGAAGCAATAGTTTTGGACATGGAAGGGGTAGCTCCTTTCAATGTTACCTTGGCTTGTCCTCTTATGATTGCATTGATCGATGGAGTGTCCTACTCTTATAATTTTGATGACGTTAATTTGATTGTCATTCGTGTCAATGTTGGTGATCATATTTCTAGGCACAAGGTCATTGATTTGATGTGAGGTGGTGTCGATATCATGGTGCTAATTTTTGGTTGTAGTAATGTTTATTTGGTTCCTGATTTCGATGTCCGGGATTGGATTCTCAACCATCTCAACACAATGAATGGTAGAATCATATACATAGTTTACATTTTTTCCTTTGGTATTCGATGAAGAGGACTCCTCCTTTTCATAGTTTGGTAGAGGGTTCTTGAACACTCCATGGTCATTGTTTGTTTGGGGTCCCTCTATGAATACTTTTTTGTTATCAATGAGGTCTTGTATTGCATGTTTCAATTGCCAACAATCCTTTGTCATATGACCCTTGTTCTGATGATAATCACAGTAGTGGGCATCGTTCCACCAAAATGGTTTAACTTGTGGATCCCAATTTCATGCTTCTAGTACTATGATAAGTTTAGCCTCAATAAGCTCCTTTAATGATCAATCCAATGATTGTCCCAAGGGTGTGAATTTCCTTTGATTGGAAGGTTTTGGGAATGGTGTTACTTTAGTCCTAGGGTTACTCTGATTGTTGTTTTGGGTGACATTGTGGGTGTTGGGTGGATTGTTGTTCTTATGGGTTTTGGTGGTAGCCATTGTTAAGTTGAATATAGGTTTCGTATTTTGGTTTTCAACTATGCCATCATTGTTACCCCCATTCTTGTTTCGTTGCCAAAACTTAGGTTTGTCACCACTGTTGTAGTTGTTAGATGAATTGGATGAGTTGTTTTTGTTGTAAATCTTGATGACCCCTCTCTTGACCAAGGCTTCTTCGATTTTAATTCCATTCTCAATCAATTTTTCAAAGGTAGGTGGACATTGCAATTCCAATCTATAACTCATCTTGTCATTTAGGTTGTCAATGAAGATTTCTATCTTTTCTTTTTTGGGCATAGGATGAGAATATCTTGCAAACAACCTTCTCCATTTTTGCAAAAATACGAGGAATGACTCACCCTTTTTCTGTTTCAAATTGCAAAGGTCTTTCATTGTGATGTCATGTCGAATGTTGTAGGAATATTGGGTGATGAACTTGTTAACCAATTCTTCAAAGGTGTTGATTGGTGGTGTAAGTTTTAAGAACCATTCAAGACATGTTCCCCCTATACTTCGTGGAAATAACCTCATCAAGTAAGTTTCTTCATGTGCAAATTCAAGACTCATGGTTCTAAATTCCCTCACATAATCTAATGGATTGGTTTTTCCATTGTATTTGTCATACTTTGGGAATTCACAATGTTTGGGAAAAGGAATCATGTTGATAGATTGATTAAAGGGGTACGGACAAATGGATTGTATCAAGTATCGTCTTGAGGTTCCCCTTTGCATATCAAGAATTTGTTGTTGAAGGTTCATTATTTGGTGAGTCAAAGCAACCACTTGTTATGTTTCCTTTTCAAGATTTTTGGGAGGTGCTTTTAATGTATTAACATCAAAATCGGGGGGAAGTTTGACGCCTTGATTTGCCAACATTAAGAGGTATTTTTCTCCATCCCTTTCAAAAATATTTTCCAAAAACTTATGGAAATTTGGATCTTTTTTCGCTTGTCGGATGTCTTCATCATTTATTTCTTCCCCTTCAGTATTGTTGAGTCCATGGAGAGGGTTTTCTTCTGCTTTAGCCATGTTGCTTAGGATTTCACTATTTTGAGTTTCAATGCTAGGAGTTTCGATGTTGGGAATTTCACTACTTTGAGTTCCAATATTTTCCGTCTCAATGTTTTGGGTTTCAAGCTCTTTTTCTTTGAGTCTCCTCTTTTGTAACCTCATTTGAAGGGGCATGCAAGTGTTTTACTTTGTCTAAACTTTGATCTTTGTTTGGAATGGTGCCAAGAATTAAAACTAAGTCAAATAGAATGACAAATTCTATTGACAGGACTAAGCTTCATTTGATTGTATACCGTTTATTTCGTGATGAAAGGATGAAAAATCCCAATGATGAAACTAGGCTTAACAATGAAAGATATGATAGGTTTTGATGATTTAGGCACTTTGAGATGTTTAGATCTAGGTTTAGTTTGGAGAATTCCACTTGTAGAGGTTAGTTTTAACAAGTTTAGACTTCTAAGGTATCTAAGGAATGATTTTGGGCTTGAGGAAATTCTAAAATTTTGGTTCAAACTTGTGAAACAAGATACTCAAATATTTGGAAAAGTCTTGGATTTTAACAATAGTAAAAGATGTATAATTCAGGATTGTTCTTGCAAGCTCTTTTGTAGAAATTGAAGGTCAACCTCTCTCTAAAGTCGTAAAGTGTTGATAAACATTTTTTATGTTCTTTTGGACTAAGAGGTTTGGAATTTGGTTTCCAAATTTTAATCTTTCATGAAATCATTTGGTAACACACATGTTTAGACTCTGTTTTACCTAAGGATTGGTTGAACGCTGTTGAGGATTCCTGAGATGAGACTGACTGTCAAGCAGGAGATGAACTTAGGCCACTACTTTGTGTTCTATAAAAGGCGCCAAAACAGAGACAAGAGGTGCTACTGAATGGGCAAAAGGTGCCAAAACAGAGACAAAAGGTGCCACAAAAAAGTGCAGAAGGCACCAGAACAAGTGCAAAAGGTGCCAAAAGACAGCCAATATGCACCAGAAGGTCTACACACTGAGAGAACAACATCATTTCTTGAAAGCTTGTTTGGTTTTTTTTTTTCTAATTTTTCAGTTGGAGACTTGGTTGTTTCAATTAATGTAATTCTGAATCAGGGTTTTCACTTTGGACATGTGATGTTTTGTTTGAAAACACTTTGATAAAGACACATCAAGCAATGTACACTCCTAAGGTTGTGAAAGATTGTATTCTTTTGGATTCCACATGGGTTTTACCCCAACCACACTTATTCTTAGTGGATGACTAGTTGCTTGACCCCACTGGCTCCCCTCCACGACATTCACTTCTCAGGGCAGCCACGCACCAATACCCATGAATTTCCCATGGTATATTTCTCATCTCTACTAAAAATTGCAAGAATGTGGATGCCTTCACAACAATCGTTGCTGCACCAAAGAATAGATAAAGGTTTTTGGACAAACTATAACAAGGGTTTTAGTACGAACATTTTGTTTGTGGGGGATAATCCACGCAGCGAGAGACCATTGATGCCCTTATCATCAGAACTATCCTCGTGATACTAGCCTTTGTTCTAGTATCCACATTTATATATCGGCTGGAAGTCGCTTGGATTTAGCGTGTTACTGTTGGGTCGTTCCCTTGGGTGATTACTTTTTCCCACAAGGCAGGCCCTCTAAGATAAACAAAAGCAAGCAAGTATACCCGTAGTTTGATCAATCTTTATTCCGCATGAATAAAGAGAGAACACACACCATATACTCCACTCACACTCATAGATAAACAAGAATGGGTCTGGCTTTCTAGTCACCCAGTTAAGAGGAGAGCATATGCCTACATTCATCAAGCACAAAAGACATGATGTTCATTAACCTTTTAATTAAACTATGTTCCTAACTTAACCAAAAGGAAACAAGTAAATCACTTCTAGCCCTTGCAATATGTCAATAGTTTATGTTTGAATCTTTGACAGCAAATTTGGGAAACCTGCAAAACAACAACACAAAGTATTAGCCTTCGAATTTAGTGAAAAATAGGGAAACTACAAAAGGTGCAAGAACAAAGACAAAAAGCGCCAAAAAAAGTGCAAAAGGCACCAAAACAGAGACAAAAGGTGCCAAAATAGGTGTAGGAGGCACCAAAACAGGTGCAAAAGGTGCCAAAATAGGTGCAAAAGGTGCTAAAACAGGTGCAAGAGGCGCCAAAATAGGTGCAAGAAGCACCAAAAGTCTCACGTCTGAACACGTGAACATAAATTTTCCAGCATGTTAAAAATAAGCGGGGAAAGGCCCCACAGTGGGCACCATTTTGTGTGTGTGTGAAATGTGTAAAGTTAGTATCAACACAAACCTTAATGAAATGATTTATATCAAAGATTTGCAAGTAAGTAAAATACTCTATTTAGCAATTTCAACAAATCTTTTGAGAATGTTTCATTGTCCTCTATTCCTAAGGATTTATTAAACCATTTGGCCCTCATATTTCTATGTGCACAATGGTTGTTAAAATGACAACTTAGGAAATGAGATTTGATATTTAATATGCAAACTAATGCATTTCCTATATGAAAATATGTGATGGAAATGATAATGGAGAGTGTGATAAATGAACAAGTGGAGGTGGATACTATGGTATTGAACTAGAATGATCTATATATGATTCTACATATGCTCAAATGCAAACTAAAAATGAACTAATCTAAAATGCAACTATGATGCAAGATGAGACATAAAATGCAACTATGAAGCAAGATTTAAAGCTAAGATGTAAATGCAAAGCAAAACATGAAGCTAGATGTAACTATAAGACTCCAAAATGCTCCAAAGCTTCGACGATAAACCTCCATACTAACTCTATTCAAAATGTGGATACCAAATGCAATGCCCAAGGGTTGTATTTATAGCCTTTTCCAAGCATCTGGTGAGGTGGCAATGATCAACGGTCCAGATTTGAACAAGAAGAATGGATGGTGGAGACCGAGAGAATCAATATGTTGTCCCCTTGACCAAATACAACATGCCATTTGGATGGAAGAATCTCTTGACCAGTGGGCAACATACCATTTGGATGGAAGACTCAAGTGTGTGAAGAAAAGACCATGTGCTCCAAAATTGGTGGAAGTGTGTGAGGAATAATCCATGTGCTTTTTTTTAAAATTGGTTGAGGATAATTCTAATTAAAAATTAGAATTATTTATTTTCATGTGACCTTGGTGAGGTGGCACAAAAAGTTGTAGACATGTGCTTTAATTCCTAACCGGGATTAGTGAAGATTAATTAAATAAAACAAGTTTATGGAACCTTGTTTATTTAATTAATTTAGAAGAATATGATTTTAGATTTGGAGAATTAGAGAAGGGTGAACAATATAAATAAATTGAGAATTTATTTATACGTACTCAAAATATTAATTAAATAACTAGTATTTAACTAATTAAATACGATGACCGATTTTAGGTGTATACAATAACATCCCTAGAGGTTTTGGCCTTGTCATGTTTAATCTTCTTAGATGTTTATTCGCCTTCTTAGGTGAGTCTTTGCATCTTCTTAGGTGAGTTGTTGCACCTTCTTAGGCAAGTTTGTGCACCTTCTTAGGTGAGCCTGGCATTTATGCACCTTCTTAGGTGAGCTTGGCATTTATGCACCTTCTAGGTGAGCTTGGCATTTATACACCTTCTTAGGTGATTTGTTGTGCCTTCTTAGGCAAGTCTTTGTGCCTTCTCAAGCGAGTTTTTGCACCTTCTTAGGTGATTCTTTGTGACTTCTTAGGCAAGTTGTTGCACCTTCTTAGGAGAGCTTATGTAGCTTCTTAGGTGAGAGAAAAAATGGTTCATGGATTCAACATAACACAACTTGTTGATTCATGGACACCCCTTTTTAACATGACTGTCAAGAATAATGCACCTTGCTTGACAATAGAGCTATGTGTTTCATGAGTGCCTATCATAATACAACTTGCTAGCCCTATGGAACCCATCATATTGCATGGAAACTTAGAATAACACAACTTGCTAGCTAGTGGATCCATTTGGATCATGAATAATTTGGCATAACACAACTTGCTAGTCCTCATGGGAGCATTCCTTTGACTAACATTTATTTGATGGATGTTGTTTGGTATTTGAGACAATTTAAGACTAAGGTCTCTTTGCCTTACCGGCTTGAATCTTTTAGTATTAACCTTATGTTTTGTTATGTGTCTTTTTGTGTGTCTTCTTCATGTTTGCATTGTGTTTGCATCATGTTTGTGTTAATTTGATTGTCATCTGTATGTTATGTCATGTTTTTTCATTGTGTATGCTTTGTATTTTTGACATGTATGTTGTCTTGTTGCATTTCATACATGTGTTTTTTCCTTTATGCTTATGTTGTCTTGCCATGGGATCTTGGATCCTGTGGGCTTACACACTCCCCTTATATCCTTTGTCATCCTATCTTCAATATTTGGACAATTGGACCCCTTTTGACATAGATTTTATACTTTAGTGTGAGTTTGAGCATAAGTTCATACTCTAAAGTGGGGGCTAAATGTAGCATAAAAAATTGTCACCCTTGACAATTTCACACTATGTTTTTCTCCCTCTTTAATTATTGGACCTAATTGTATACCTAATTTCCTAAATCATGCATTCCATAGCCTATTTTTATCAATTACTGATAAATTGCAAGTGAAAAACAAATGAATTTATCTAATACTTTGCTTCGAACACCTTAAATTCTAGAAAATAGGGCTAGGATAGAGACGCCCTATGGCAAAAACATCCCCTTATTTTTCCTGGTCCTAAATTTAAATATGTCGATGTCAACATTTTACCATTTGCAATTCAGGTTGTCAATATTAGCTATCAAGATCTAATTTGTGGGAAATTGAATAGATGCCTATAAATACCTAGTGTGCATGACTTCAGTCCTTAAGGAAGCCATTGAAGGGTGGTGAATTGTAGCACTTTGTTAATTCATAATTCTTTCCTATCATTTATATTTTTATCATTGATATTGCCATTGTGGAAGTGGAAACACTAACACGAGGTTTGACTAAGGCAAGCCCCTAAATGGAACGACCTTTCTTTTCTCTTTGAATGTGTAGGTTTCAAATTTGAAGGATATTGAAGGAAGCTTGAATATCTACTCTCCATTATTGCATTCAAAACCCTACATCTTGACAAGCCACCTAAAATCACTCACAAAATTATCTATCAATGATCCAACAAATTTGCTAGCGGAATCAAAAAGCTTAGATACAATATTAGAGGACTATGAAAACAAATCCAAAATATTCCTACAAGGACATAAACACCCTTGGGCAACTCTGTCCTCCTATTTAAAGGTCGTCTTCAAATTTTTAGGACAAGTGCACAGAACTCTGCCTTACTCATATCTACCTGCAAATTTCTGTTACAGTTTCTCAGTTGTCAGAATCTTGCATTTTTAGATTAGGGCACATAGTTTAATTGGGTTAATCAATTCCAATCGATTCCCAAGGCCCACAAGGATCAGATCCAGGTCTGATTGACTCACCTTCATGGTTGAAAGTTAATCTAATCACTTTGTTGACCTGCATCCTAATGAATATCTAGAAAAAATGAAAAATTGATCCTAGGTTCTTTGCATCAGACTTAGGATCACCTTTTTCTATATTTCAACCATTAATCAATGTAGTGTGTGAAAGTGTGAATTCCTACTCTAAGATGCAAAAAATTATCTAATGCAACAAAGGAAAACACAAAAACAAACACTCAGATTAGGCCTAATTAAATCTAAACAAAATACAATGAAATTGAAACCTTTTACCTTTTTTAGATTGGTGGTCTTGGTTGGCCCTTTGATTGCTTGATATGTGTGCTCCTTCTTTGGAAAAATAGCATGAAACCTGGTGTAAAATGAAGCATAAGTGAGGATGAATGCAATGGTGGATGTGGGTAGTTGAATCGATGCAAGATGAAAGCTCTAGGATGGTTGCAACAATGGTGGATGCTTGGATGCTTGAAGATTGCTAAGTGCTCGAATGCTAGAATGGATTGAGTGATGATGCAAATGGGGGCATTTCCACCATTTTTAGGGGAAGTTACTCTAAAGGAATGAAGGGTCAAGATTGATCCATGATGGCAAAGATCAAGGGCTAGGGTGAGTTGAGAACTCACAAGCCCTCACATCCTGACATGTGGCAGATGAGATGGAAAGAAGGGGATGATGTGGAAGTGACATGGAGGTACTAGGTTGTACCTTGGGAAGGGACACAATCTCCTCATAAAGGAGGTCCTTATCCACATGTGCTTGAGAGGACATGTGAGGAATTAAAAATTCCTCAAAAATCCTCATGGAGATGGGAGAAAGATTCTTTAAAATGCCTTGGGAGATTAAATGTGAATTAAAAATTTACATGGGGAAGGGGGTGCCTTCTCCAAAAGGAGAAATCATTTAATAGAGTTGACTTAGGACATGTGCCATAAATGGCATGAAGATTAGGTTGGGATAATTAGGTGATTAAGGTTGTGCAAATGCATGATTGAATGAATTAATGAAAGATTAGAGGCAAGTGGGAGATTATGGAGGATGTGACACTAATGATGATTAGGGGTGTGCACATCCTAATCACAAATTAATTAAATTGATATGGATTAAAGAGGATTATGAAGGATGTGACATGAGGAGAGAGAAAAAGATGAATTAATAATTGATTTAATTCATTTGGGCTAAAGTGACTAAATTAAATAAATTGGGGTATTTGTTTAATTTAGAGATGAAAGGGGTAAGGTATTTAATTGATTTATTAAATACCTTAGGGGACATTAGGTTGCAAGACAACATTAATCAAATAATAAATTATTTAATTAATGTGGATGAGAGATGAGGGATAGAGGAATACAAAGGGGTGAATTTGACCATATGGGATTGGTCAAATTCAGACGGGTAGAATAATTTATATGAGCAGTTAGTCAAAAGTGAGGTTGGTGCTTATTACGCAATGAGATCAAGCAAAGTTGTGGTGTCTTGTGTTGTGATTTAGTCAATTGCTTGACATATCGGTAGATCAAATTAGCTATAACTTTAGTAATTCAAAATTCTATTAGAATCATCAATCTTAAAGCCAAACATCTTAGTCATTGGTTGTGGTGAGTATTTAGTGAATTGAAGAATATGGGAAAAGAAATACGAAACATACATGTGGCATTTAATATGATTAAACTCAATAGATTGGTAAATCTAACTATCAAACATCTTTTCAATTCATAGATCTAGCACAACTATTAATATCAATGTCTACAAATCAATACCATTAATAGGTTCCAAGCCTTAACAAAATGTGTAATGCAATCAAGTGCTAATAATAGAAGGTACATGGTGTATTAATTTTATTTGTTCTTTTGGATTCAATAATTTGTTTCATATGCAAACCTAGATTATAGATTCTTAAAATGTTATAAGCATATATCATGATCAAGTAAATATTTATAGATCAATAGATCAAAGGGGTATGCATTTTTGTATCTATAGATTTATCAAAAGTGTTGATTGTAGTGGAAAATACATATCAACCATTGATTACATTTGGTATTTAATGAGTTACAATGACATAATTAAAGAAATATATATAAAGGCTAAATTTAAGAAAGGGAAAATGAAAGTTAAATCTAGCAAAGAGGAGCTTATAGCTTCTATATTAAAAAAAGTGATGAAAGAAGAAACTATGAGAGGCTTCACAAACTATAGAGGAAAAAGGTTGTTGTCATAAAAATCCATCATGAAAAGGATAGTTACGAAGATGAATGGATCGTAGGGATGAAGTATATTCGAGGAGAATGGAGAAGGCATACCATCAAAAAGTGTTGAAGATTTTTTCAATCCTTAGATGATAAGGATAATGAGAATGGATATTAAGAAGAAGAAGAAACTCAGTCTTCTAGTGAGGAGAATGAAGATACAACATAAAAATATGATGATTCTAATCAATTTGAGTGGATTGATACATCAAGTTGTGGATGCTTTTGATAGTCCATCATTGGCCACAATTATTGATCTAAAATGTTGATGAATCTTTCAAAGTGGTTATCTAGAGATAAATTATTTTAAATTTGAAAAGGGAAAGTGAATAACTATTGATTAGTGATGGTAGGGTGCCAATAAAGTACACTTTACATAACAATTCAAGCTAGGCTTTGGTGAATCTCAATTGAAACTATGTAGTTTCTTAGCAAGAAATCTCAACTTGGGTTAAGAAGGAGCCCCTACAAATAATTTTTCATACTCACAATAGATGAATTTTGAGTTGAAATCCTTGGCAGGTACAAAAAAAATCTATGATTGTGTAGTATGATCAAGCAAACTAAATTTTTACTGCCTTGTGACATTTTGAAGGCTGAATAATATAATCAAGATAAATAATAATTTGAAATGTAATTTATTTATAATAGTATAAGCAAACTATGATACTTTTTCTATTGTATTTATTTTATTACTAAAACCCTAGAAATAACCTTGTGCCTTGAAGTTTATATGTCAATTGAAAATTTAAACCTCCAAGCTTAAAATAATATGGATTAGTTTATCCTAAATTATGTCGATAGCTCCCAAATGAGTTCGTGGTAAAAACATTTCTAAAACTATCCCATGGGATACAAACATGTATGTTAAATACATTAATGTAGGAAATGTTTCAATTCATTTCCAAGAAGAGTGTCTAATTAGTGCAACTGGTCCAAGCAATTAATTACAAGTTTAAAAAATAAATTTTGCTAGCCTAAACATAACTAATTATAAGTTTAAAAAATAAATTTTCTACCATTTGAAGCTTTCTCTTTGAAGAAAGGATTTGGCATCTTTTAGATTTATAACTATTCTTGGAATATTTTTTGTAACAAAATTTATAAAAGAGATAACCACATAAATGAGATGTGACATGGGCATGGAAATTGTTAATGATCTAAATGAGGTTAGATCTTCCTTGTTTCGTTTTATCTTTTTCACCCTAAGTTTATTACTATTACTCCCTTAAAACATATTTTAGGATATCAATATAATATGTCTAATTTTGGAGTTTTTTCTTATTAAAGAGTGTAATTTTTTTTAAAAATTAACATATGACATCTTGTTTTGTATATTTTTTTTATTATTAATATAGTGTTTCACAAAATTTATATATCTTGGAGTTGATATTTGTTATGATAAATTGGTTTTCTGTCATAATAGATATAAAATATTTTTAACACAATATATGGAATGTTGTGGATCAATAATGAACTATTAAATAATCTCTAGGTAAATAATTAACTATCTCATTTTAAAGTTATGAGCTCCTAATTAAAATACTCATTTATATCTAGACATCTTTGTTATAAGAATTTACATTTTTATTCAACAATAATATTAGAATTTGACTCTATTGCTCATGGATGAACACATCATTCTTAAGAAAAAAAGATCAAATTTTGTTTAAATAATATTTTATTTATTATAATTTATATTATCATAAATCTACTAACTACTCTTTATGGTATAAAGAATCAAAATAAGAATATTATTCTAAACTTCTTTACATAAATACATCCATAGGTTGTAATATAGTTTTTTAAAATGATCTTTAGTTAAAAAATAAAAAATATTAGCATGGAAAGTAGTTAGTGATAGATAATTAGATTAATTCTATATCATTAAAATTTAGTTTTATTGTCATGTATTTTTTCATTTCAATAAAATATTTTAAAATATCTAAAAGGAACACACTCTAAAGCCTTGTAAAGCTTAAATCATAGAAGAATTGTACCTTATTTTGTCAATTGACCCAAATATCTTAACATATTCCTTCAAGTTAAATTTTCAATGTGTGTCCTTTAGGATCACAAGGAATAATTTTGAGAACCAATAAGGCAAATAATAAATAGTATGAACTCTAAGGTTTGAGAGAAAATGTAGCAAGTTTCATTTTCTATGTTTCTCAAGAAACATATATTTCTTCAAATTGACATCAAATACCCAATGATAGGAAGTAGAGAGATATTGAAGAAACCATCACCATTCAAATAACTTATGCTTGATCATTAATGCTATTTTTCACTATTTAAATACTTTGAAACCTTTAAAATTAGGCATATATAAGACAAAATATCCTGTTGAAAACCATCCACTAATTTGTAATGTAGGAGTATTTAAGGGTGTAAAAGAAAGTTTGCATCACCCAAAATATTTTCTTTTGTATTATTTGTTTGTAGCTTTTCATCTTCACTCCAATCATTAGGTAAATCACCATATTTATACATTTTTGTATTTGTTTGTAGAAAAATTTTTTTTTGGTAGTGATAAGCAACCTAAAATTTTACAACCTTTGTATCTAAGCACTAGTTCAAATTTGGATTCAAAGGACTTGTTTACAACCAAAAAGAAGAACAAGCCTCCAAGAAGCCTTGTTTTTGAAGAAGGGTTTTTGTCATATGAGGAGGTTGAAGAATAAATATTTTTGGAGAAAGAAGAGGAGTTACTTCTAAAAGGAAAGAATGAGAGCAAGGATTTAAAGGAAGCCTTGTAAAGAGTTAAAGAGTTAGAAGAACAACTTAAGGGATACCGGTAGAGGGAGGAAGGATTAGACATCAAAATCAAGGAGCTAGAAAAAAGGTTGCATGCCTTTGATCAACAAGGATTAGGATTGGAGAAGCTGGCACAATTGACCATTTTTGAAGTTAATAACAAGAATCCACATCCTATAAATCAGATTGCAACCTTGAGAATGCCTAAAAGCCCTTCTATAGTGACCCTTGGAATTGAATAATGGAATAAGATAAGGGAATTCTCCCAAAAACATAAAGATCGAGAGAAAGAAAAATTTGAATTGATAACAACACATGTCAAGGAAGTTGACATAAAAGATACAAAAATTAAGAAGTTGAACGTAAGAGTTGGTTGATAAAACAATACAACTTTTAAAGTGTAGACACCCTTTCAGGGTTTATACCCTCTGCTTGCAAGATTTTTTTTAAGTTTTCAATTGAGTCAAATAATTAATGATCTTCTAGTCTCTTTATCCTTACCTACTTTGTTATTGGAAACATATAATAAATCAACCCCATAAATGCAGGATCGATTATGTGAATTTGCATAATCTGGCTATCCCTCATGACTATGCATGGAATCCACTCATATTTATCAGAGATGTTTAGATTAAAGCACTGGCTTTATTTATAAGGAATGAGCATCAAATAGAACAAATACAAAGTGATTATCAGGAAAGGGAAAATTCATTTCCACTCCTAATTAGAACAGAAGTTGAAAATCCTCATGAGGTGGTGGATGAATGGATCAGATTGATAGAACAAAGAAGGACAAGGGAGAATATTCTAGAATGTAGAGAACAATATTACAAAAGGTTTTAGGGTATTACAATAGGGATTGGAAAAGAGGCACTTGATTTCTCCCAGGACAGATGGAGGGAATTGACTCTAGAGCTGCAAAGAAAAGAACTCCACTCAGTCTTTAACTATTGCAATAGTAAAAGAGCCCATAAGTATATATCATCCTCCCTTGAAAATGACATCACTTGGCTCCCCTTGATATTCCATCCTCCTCTTCTCCTATTCCCAATTCCACAATAGACTAAACAAAGACAAGAGATCAATGTAGCATAAGACACCAGATGGGAGAACATATCAGAGCAGAGGATTTTACCTCAAGCAAGAAGCAGGGATTACTAATACAATGAACTATAGGGAGGTCCACTTCAAAATAACTTGAGGCCCTAAGTTGCTTGAGGACAAGAAATAAGTTAAGTAGGACGGGAATGCTGGGCCATAATAATGTCCTATTTCCTTGCTACATAGTTACATAATTTTATCTTATTTTCTACTAAACTCTAAAAGACATTGCAAAATTTTTATATACTTTAAGCATTTGAAGTTGATATATGCTATATTAATAAGTGTGTGTATGAGCTATGAATGTTTTTGAGTTTAGTAGAATTTCTATTTGATTATATAGTTGTTAACAATTAATATGCCTTGAAGAAATAAGGACTAATCCTTGCAACAAGGAACCTATCAACCCGCAACAAAAGGCTTCTCAACCTACAGTAGAAGGATGATAGTTTGATGTAGAGGAGTTGATCTTCTACAAAATGATCACTTTCAAAAGAAGATGGAGGCGATCATTTAAGGACAAGATCATGGATGACCAAGTATCACTCCTATCATTTAATAAGTCACGAAGGAGAAAGAAGTTTGTTCCAATGAGGAATAAGAGTTATACCATGAATTGCTTTATCTAGGCACACTTTCGGTTATAACGGTTAATCTTGATTAAGTGCAAAGTCCTTATTCAACTTCTATTAAAAAACTTGATCCCCTTCCTATATCTATGGGAGAGTTGACATCTGCTTCTTAAGTTTGTTTATAGTTAAATAGACTCTCGTAGACCCTATATAGCGGGTACCTTGTTAAGAAGGACATCTAGATCTTGCATGCATTGGATTGAATAAGATCTCTCGTTAGATTCTATTTAACAATTTTGTGTATGATTGGAATGCAATAAAGAGAAGATATTTTGGTAGCATGTTTTCTTGAGTGAGTAATTGAAGAATATTTTGTGGATACAACTCAAGCAAGGGCCACTTGAGGTACTATAGGGGTCACAATAGTTTAATTGATAAATTAGATTGTGCATTGCAAGTTTAATCGGTAGTTTTCAGTTTATGCTATTATGAATGATGTGTTGTAATTTCTGAATTATAAATCTTTAGTTGATACTCTGTTCAATACTCTGGGGAGGTTAGTTAGATTAAGACATGCTACAACATAACAATTATTGAGTTACATTCATAAGCATAACAATTAATGATTTATTGTCATAAGCATTAAACAACCATAGCAATTAAGTAGTTAGTTGTATCCGCTTACTCTATTTTGGAAATAGAATTCAATTTCGATTAGAAGCTTTTGATGCATTTATCTGTGTTCAATTTACCTATACTCAACTGATGTAGGACATTTAGAATTCTTAAATGCATATATGTTGGGCCAACATCATCTAAAGTCTATGACTCCCTAGTTGATAATTCAATGAAGCCCTCTCTCGAATGATGAACTGCTTACTTTAGGGATCTTCAGGTCCATTAAGCCGTGTGCATGATCATCTGCACTAGTTAATTAAACATTAGGGGAAAATCTACATGTTTCATTGTGTGTGCTCTCCATTGTCAAGTGTTTTACTTTTGCTTCAATTTTATTAGCATATTTTTGTGTTTGGTCATTTGAATATGTTAATTTATTGTTCAATAGCAATTAATTTCATAAACATGGGGAGAGTTAATAATTGATAAATTGGTGAGAGAGTTGAGGCATAACTTTAACTCTTTAAAAATGATTTTTGGTAGCTCACTTTGCATTTAAAGCCCCAGGCTTAGCAAATGCCTTAAATGGATCTTTGAATGTGTAAACTAGAGCTTACTCTGGCTTTTACAAATTATAGGGTTTTTTAAGCAATTAAGAAATAAAAAATTAAATAATTAAATGAAAGAAGTATGATATTTTTTAGGGTATAATTAGAGCTTTGGATTAACATCTATTTGAGCCAATGTTTTGTGGCTAACACAAAGGCTTTATAAGTCAATGCTTTACATTGGAGGGATGAACATCTTATTTTCACTTAATTTCCAACTAGATAAGAAGTAGAAAGTTCATTGGTAGATAAGTAAATGATCAATGTTTTAGTGTTTTGGACTTTTCTTTGATGCAGTTTGGATTAAAGCGCAACACAACTTTCTTGTGCAATAATCGCTACTTTGTTATGTTCACAAGTCTTTTAAAAGTATTATGCAATAAAGTTTTCATCGTAGGATCAACTTTGGTTGTTTTGTAAGGTCAAATTAACCAAATGTTGTGATTGTTTCAAAATTCATTTGAAAATGAAATATTGATCTAATTTATTCTTTAGTCATTTCTCTCTAATATCCAATAAACTCAATGCATGATAGGATATCAAATTATTTTGAACTAATACATAATGCCAATCTTTAGCCATAGAAAACACAATCTTTATTGTATTATTTATCAAGGCCGACTATTAAGAGAAAGGTTACACCATTTGAAACCATAAAACTACATAAATTTTGAAAGTTTTTTCCATTAAATTTACAATTGAATGTAATTTAATTTAACATAAACTCTTTAAAGAAATTATTTATAACAACACTTAAGACATGAAACAATAATGAAAAAATACTATGTTATTAACATAAACATATTCTATAAATAAAAATGTAACACCACATTCTTACTATTTTTTCATCCAATTTCATTTTCCAATATAAAACAACATTTGAAGACTAATTTTTTTGAACTTGAAGGCCACATTTAAAAAGAAAATAATCGCTCACATTCACATTGACCATCTATAAACCCGTACCAAGTAACCCCAAGAGTTCCAAATCCCCGTCATTCAACACACAATGAAACCCCAACATGCAAAAACCCTAATTCCTCGTCCCTCGTTTTTTAACCGCGACATCAAAATATTCACACGCTCTGAGCTAGAGGACAAGGCCCGAATGGTTTCGAGGTCTCTCTTTTAGGACTAGGGTTTCAAGGTGCTTTTTAGCGCTAGGGTTTGGCGGGTTTTTGGGATTCCCCAGCCATTTTATACTACTAGGGTTTCTAGACTTTTTTCCTCTGAAAGTAGGGTTTTTGGCTTCTTCGTCTGCAAAATCATGGCGGAAAGAGGCGGATTCGGACGTGGATTTGGGCGCGGCGAAAGGGGCCGCGGCGACAGAGGGCGAGGTGATCGTCGTGGCGGCCGTAGACCGCGACGAGACGAGGAAGAAAAATGGGTGCCAGTCACTAAACTAGGCCGCCTCGTAAAGGAGGGAAAAATACGTTCTCTTGAACAGATCTACCTGTTTTCGCTCCCCGTGAAGGAGCATCAGATAGTGGAAGCAATGCTTGGTCCCCAGCTGAAGGACGAGGTCATGAAGATCACACCCGTGCAGAAGCAAACGAGGGCAGGGCAGAGAACGCGATTCAAGGCCTTTGTTGTTGTTGGTGACTGTAATGGCCATGTCGGCCTGGGCGTCAAATGCAGCAAGGAGGTCGCTACGGCGATTCGCGGGGCTTTGATTCTGGCCAAGCTGTCTATCATTCCCGTAAGGAGGGGTTATTGGGGAAACAAGATTGGGAAGCCCCATACAGTGCCGGTTAAGGTGACGGGTAAATGTGGTTCTGTTACGGTGAGAATGGTGCCGGCTCCACGAGGTGCTGGTATTGTGGCGGCGCGCGTGCCCAAGAAGGTTCTACAGTTTGCTGGTATTGAAGATGTTTTTACTTCTTCTCGCGGTTCGACTAAAACTTTGGGGAATTTTGTCAAGGTGAAGTTTCTTTCTCGTTTGTTCATTTCAACCAAAGTGTTTTTAGATAAATGTGTAGCAGCTTTAGGTAATCCACCAATCCGGGTTATCTATTCTATTAATTCCACGACCAAGGCCTAAATTTGACTGTTGACCTTGCCTTTCAAGTAATTCTTTTTGTGATGGTTATCCCTCCAAAGTTGCCCTCAAGATACGTTTTATTTTTAAAAAAATAGCATTCTTATAATATTGTTGACTGTTTATCCAAAATCTCATCTTTCGCGTGATACCGTCTTCCTAAATGTTTCATTGTATTTTACGGTAAAAATGGCTAATTATGACTATGATAGTCAGGGCATATACACCATTTATTTTTTTCCTTCACCTGGCTTTATCTGTCTGGAATTCACCATAACTACAATATTGGATGGGGTAGTTTTCTAAAGTAGACGATGTTACTCTAATAATGTACCATTTGAAGTCGTGCTTGTTACTTATAGGGAACCTGGCTTGCCAATCATTATCTAAAAGTATTTTCTAGCTAAAGAGCAAATTAGGAAAGCTCTTATATTGGATGTGGTAGTTTTCTATAATAGTCATTTTTACTCTTTCAATATACCATTTAAAATCTTATTTGCTACTTCTAGAGAATCTGGATATCCAACCATTAGTTATAGGCATTTTCTAAATAAAGATTAAATTGAAAAATCATCAATTGATTAAAATGGGTAAGCCTTACTTTCCCGTGTAGCCCACAAATAGATTATTCTAAATAAGAGTAATTGAAAAGTGATTAGTTGATTAAATATCTTTTCCTAACCTTTGCTTCTGTCACCTCAAGTTAAAAAGGCTTGCAGTGCTATAAATGCACAAAAAAACAATATATTCCTTTAGAGACATAAACGTGTGGCATATAGAAAAGGAGACTAACTCTGGAACATCCCCTGTGTATAGTCTCTCTGAACTTTTCTGCTATGGTTCTTAAGAATGGGGCCATGGATTAGTTGACTGGCAACTTAAGTGAACTGTTTCTTGCCATCCTGGAATGCTCTTAGCAGGTTGTGTTTATTGGATAAATGAGCTTGTTCGTTATAGGAGGCTGGGCTGCTCCCATGTTATACTCTATACTCAATTGGCCATACTCTTGATTGTAGCTGGAAATAAAACTGTAAGCAGATAAGTCAACCCACATATCATAGCATAAAGACTAGCTCTGAATAAAATCAACTCAAACCTAATCTGGCGTTTATATGCAAGTTTATAAATTCATATATTCAAATGGCATGAAGGCAAGTAATATTCTAGAGGTAATGCAAGCAATATGCGGTAATAATTTTAAACCAAAACTTATTTATCAATGTTTTACAAATTAGCTGTATTAACGGTTCCAAGTCTGGGTTTGCCATTCTTGGATTTGTCCTTCCAAAATAAATTATAGTAAACCATTGTTAATGGGTTAATTGAGAAAAAAGCTAGTTGTAAAAAGGGTGCATGGGATGAGTTCTGAGACTGAGAATCTTGAGATAATTTTGATGTTGCAGCCAGAGCGAATTTCGGCCTTGTACTTTTTAGTTTGTAAATAAAGCAACAAAGCTGAAACATTAGCAGATTTGAATGTGATCGAATTGGCAGTTGGCAGTTGCATCTGGTTACAAGCTTTTTGAGTTTGAAGATGTTTCCTAACTGATAGCCAGTGACTTAAAGAAGAATTCAATGCAGGGCTGGAAATTTAATAGCATTACTTGGGGAACTCTTCCCAAAGACAATTTCAAAATCCTGGAGTTAAGTCATTGTCTTGCGTGAAGGAAATATGGTGGATAGATTGCAAATAGAGGAGTGGAGCAACTTCCTGTCTTGTTGAATATCAGCGACCTTTTGGAAGAGGGGGACTGGTCCTGTGGTTAGAGATAAATCCTTAGGACGATTTTCATATTCGAGAATTTAGATCACCATCCGATGGTTAAATCACTATCATGCTTTAATTCGGAGTGAAGGTGGTGACACTTCACTTGTGTAGGAATTGTTTTGCAGTCTCATTAGTGTCAACCTGGCTCCTTTAGTGGCATGCTTTTTTGTTTGTAGTAAGTTCTTTTTTAATGGGCAGATGCTGCTGGTTTAAAGGGGGTGTGTGGCTTGTAATAAAGGGAAGATTCAAGTGGGATGCTCCATATACATGCATTGTCTCTGACTGTGCATTGGGAACATATTCTGTGATCGTAATATTCAACCCTCGTCTTGAATTAAATAATTATTGGCCCTGATGGGCTGCTCAGTTTAGGGGTTCAGCATACCTATATCTTAATCATAGAGGGGTTTGTAACTGAAGGAGTGAAAAGAGTTTTAAACAAGGATGTCCAGGAGTGAATTTTAGGCCGTTTGATCCCTACTGTTGATCAGTTTGTGTTTGAGATAGTATGGAGGAAGATTGTGGAATTGATGTGGCTGCTCTTAGAACATCTTAAGGTTTTCACAGAGGCTTTAGCTAAAAAAAAAAGCTGATTTTGCACTGTATTGCCAAGATTTAGCACTTGCTATGGAAACTACAGATTCATTACGGAGGGGTGATTGGAGATGTTATCTGTGTATCACCTCCCTACAATTGTGAAGAGTAGTATTTCAATAGCTGTTAGGAGGCAAGAGGAACTGAGTGTCTTGGTTTGCACTAAGGAGGATATGTTGCCTTGGGGTCCGAATAATTTTTGCTTTGTTTGCGTGCTCGAGGTGGTAGTTGTTTTTGGGTCTTGTTTTTAGTTGTCTTTTGTCAAGCTCACTTAATTGAATTATGTATAATCATACAGCAATAAAGAAGACTAAGAAAAAGTTTGACTTCAAAGAAATGGTAGCCTCAGTAGCTGATGAAGGTATGTTAGAATAAATAAGCTGATTTCAGAAATTTGAATTGACTTGGTCTTCACTGAGGAAGGCGACACTGAAGCTGAGGCAGCAGAAGGCTAAAAATCTGGTGCAACTTCTTTGGCCTTCCACTGAGTAGATTGTCTAGAAAAGCTATGATTCTTAGCATCAGAGGAAGGCTTTGGAAGTGGACAAGCATTCATCAAATGCCCATGTTCAATTCCTTAATAATCTGAAGGTTGATTCCATATTCTTCTGTCAATCCTTAACCAATCTGCATTGGTAAACTATACAAAAGACCCATTTCCACCAGGATTCAATAAAAGGTTAGAGGAGAGTGGAGCTGATTTTCTCAGGGATATAAATCAATGTCCATAAGAAACCGTTGATAGAGGCAAGGCAAGATTACCCCAAAAGTGGAGAGAAAGGTTAGGTACTCTAACCCAAAGTTGGATGACAGGAAAATCTTATGTGAGGTGATTGAATGCTCTCCACTTGTTTGTGTTCAGCGTTAAGGTTTTTACTCATTCTTACAATGCTTTTTTTCATTGAACATCTCATGTTTTTGCATGTTATTGAAAATATACAAATTTACAGTCTCTCAGGCAGGGACAATTTTTAGTAGTGTGGCTTGTAACCAGAACAAATGTAAGAAGCTTATGTAATATTGCCACGTAGCATCTCGACCACTTTTTTGTTTTTTAATTTTGTAATATTCCTTGATTTGTGCCAAAATAAAAGATTTTTTGTATGATTAATCACATACCATGCAAATCTGCAAACAGAAAATCAACTGAGAATGTACAATATCCACATATTTAGCTTATCAATCTAATAACCGTAGTTGTCTGTACTGAAGTGGCTGTATTAAGAGTAAAGGTGACTACTTTCAATTGAGTCAATGATGTCACTCTTATGTCATTGACAATGACAACCTGTTAGATGTAAAGATGGAGATGATAGACTATTATTATAAGTTGTTAATATTTTATGCTTCCTAGACTATTCTGATTGCCATTTGCTTGTAAGATCATTGTTTGTAGGGATGTTAACTCTCATAATATTTAGATACTATACATGAAAGCTTGAGTTTTACTGTCACTAATCTTGACTGTGGTTTTGTGTGCAGGCAACATTTGACTGTTTATTGAAGACATACGGATTTTTAACACCTGATTTGTGGAGGGAAACTCGGTTCTCAAAATCTCCCTTCCAGGAGTATACCGATTTGTTAGCTAAGCCTGCTAAAGCCCTCATTCTTGAAGATGTTGATAAAGACACTTTGATTTAGGATGTTTCTTTTGTCATTAAGAGGGTAAATGCCCCTAATGTACAATGGTGTCATATTTGAGTGGATACTTTGATTAGCTTAGGACCGAATGCCCCAATTTTACTCGTTTCTTGGAGATCCAATCAGGATCTGAGACATTAGATTTAGGTGTTTTTAAAACAGTTTTGAAATCATAATTCCCACTTTGTTGATTGGAACTTTGTTTTCAGTTATCTATTTCAGGAGCCATTCATCTATTGAGCAGAGTTAGTAATTGAATTTTACAAGATCCAAAAGAATCCTTATGCTATGCGACTCTTTCAAATTTTGCTAGCTTTTTTCTTTGATTTGGTTACTTTTGGATGTGGGGTATAATTTGGATGGTGCTTATAATAATTAGTTAGGCATGGGTTTTGTTTGAGCAAACATCATGAAATTACACCAAATCTCACGCTTATGATTGCCCTCCACTTGGTACAAATTCCCTCAAATGTCTTGGGTTTTCAAATTTTCTGTCTTAAACTGTCTTCAAATATTCTCCATTATAAGCAGAGGATACTGTTAATATATCTTCTCAACTACGATAGAACTGCAGTGGACTTGGTATGTATCCTTCAAACATTTTAAATTTACCATTGACGAGGAAGAAACTTTCCTATAAATTTAGAATAAGGAGAATAAATTCTTTCCCTGCGATATTGTCTTATCTTACAGCCCAACCTCATGTTACAATTTCATTCAAATACTTGGGTTTTCAAATATTCTGTCCTAAACAGGTCTTCAAATGCTCCTCAGTATAAGTTGTGGATAATACTGGTAATATATCTTCTCAGCTACCATAGAACAGCACTGGACTTATTATATCCTTCTACTTTTTAAGTATTGCCATTGATAAGGAATACGCAGAGACTGATATTGTAATTAAAAGGAAATTTTATGTTGTGTTGTGATAATCTTAACTATACCATAGGATGTAAATAAAAACTCTCTTTAGATTATATAAGAATTATTGTTCATTCTTTATGTTCATTTATTTTAGAAAATTCCAAACGTTGTTTCTTTATTAAATTGATGCAACCGTAGAAAGTGTATGTTTGCCTGTGCAGCATGGCTTGTGATATTTTTTTTGTTATTTGTATTAGCAACCAAATAGAAGTGTTCTAAATTTGATTGGAGGCTTCTCAGGATGATTTTATTAATGAGAGACATAATATATCCAATATAACCATAATAGTGCTACCGGAATTAGATGCGTAGTAACTTTTAGTGATCAAATGAACCAATTTTCAAGTTTTTTTAAAATCGTTATTTGTGCCATATGCTAATTTCTGCAATTGGTCTAGTTTTATATTTCTTTAGTCTCATCTCAACTCCTTCAAGTATGCTTTTTCATCGGGCATACATTTTTATAATGGTGGCAAATACCAAGTCGGAATATTTGCGGGTACAACTACTGTTTGTTCCGAGCAGAATTAGTGTACTGTTTGTTCCGAGCAGAATTAGTGTCAATATTTTTTCGACATTTTAGTTTTGTAACGTTATATATTATCAAATATAATCAAAATATAAACGTAAGGTATTTTGAAAAGGTTGGAGTGACATTTCTCTGGTAAGATAACATAAAACAAATAATAGTTGTATACAATGTTTCATTCTGCCAGCTGATGTTAAACTCATGTTTTCTCTGTTTCATTCTGCCAATTAATTGCAAACTCGAAAGGGTTTTTGCCCTGTAGGAAACAGAAATTTAATGTCTATTTTTTTCTCGGTTTACTTGGAACACCAAGTAAGCATCTCCTGGGGCTACAACATGCACCAAGTAGATCAGCACGATTACCAAATTGGTGAAAACTAGACCCCAATGATTTGTGCAGGTACAACAGTCGAACAGGACGTGATCGTTTGGTTTGGTTTTAAGCTCAGCCCTTCTTTAGTAAAACAAGGTCTTTTTGTTCAAGGTTTTATTGTTAATCAGTTTAAGAAGATAGTTACTAATTGATTTGGGATTTAACCGTATTAGTGGGGAAGAAAATGGCAATGTTTTAATCATGACAAAATGAATGGGTTAATGTTAGTCAGTTGTAGAAACCCTAGTTTCCCCTTCTTCTGTCTCCGACTGTCTTTCTGAAGTTTTTTTTGAAAGTTTTGATGTTTTGTGATGTTTTTGCAAATTTTGGGTTTTTTGACAATAAATGAAAAGTACGGCTTTTCAAGAAAATAATAATAAATTCTATAAAAATGATAGATCTTCAATATGCGTAGAAATTACAAGCTAGAATGAAGGCGTTGCTTTTATTTGATCAACTGGCAACAATACAATAAGATCTGGAAGCATGCATTAAAGAATAACAATTTTTATTGTGTAAAAACCTGGTAATCAGCTTGCTGGTGATCTGCTACAGAAGGTACGGCTGCTGCAAGATATTGCTTTCTCCTCTCTGCAACAGTCTCAAATGGCTCCCAGTGTCCAAGTGCCAACATAGGTTAAAACTAGCAACCCAGATGGTAGGCGTTTCCTTCAAGAAATAAACACGCCTTTTTGAAAGTACGGCCCAGGTACAGTCAAAGTACGGCCTGCTGTCATCAGCAAATAAGAATTGTACGGCCTCCTGTGATGACTCAGAATGATGGAGAATAAGTGCGCCCAGGTAAATAGATGCCTTCTGAAGGATAAAAGTATGCTGAAGCTCTGTAGTGAATTAACTCTGAAGATCAATGATTTCCTCTGTGTGAGAAAACCTTCGGCAATAGATCAAGGGATATTTCACACCCCTTCAATTGCTTTCCTACTGATGGCTCTGCTCCTCAAGGAAGTCGAAGTTCAAACTCCTAAAGTTCTGCTCGCATCAATTTGATCGGGCTTCAAAATCCACATCACATAATGGCTCAAAACCCAAGGCAACTTCTCTTATACCGGTGCGCGATTTCTTTAAGAATAGGTTTTGATAAAATATTCACATTTTAATATTTTAATATTCCAATAGTCTCTGCTGAATATTTTAATATAAATCAAATGTCAAACTGGCCCCCTTT
>VDFB02001503.1:0-27436 GCA_007258455.2 Sequoia sempervirens | reverse complement strand
GAAATATTCTAAGGCATGGTTAATTCCTCCTAAGCATGCAAAATATGCCCAAGTGCAAGGTGGAGAAGAAATATTTTGAGCGCTAAAATTTCCTCTAGACCCCCAAAATGCGCCTTAGGCATCAAGTTGAAGTGAAATTATTTCTAAGGAAACAAATTAGTAGTAGCTACTCTCCCAAATGCACCCAAGCTTGTTGAAGCTAGGATAAAATTTATTATGGCAAGTGAAAAATGGAAGTACACCCTATCAAATGCACCTAGCCCCTACAAGGGATGTGAAGTGGGAAAATATTTCCAAGTGTTGTGAAGATGAAGGCTAAAGGGATGAAATGCGCCCAGACTTGAGAGGTGAATAAAATTTTGGTGAGAAATATTTTTCTAAGGTACAAAATTCAAAAATTAAATGTCCCCCTTCGCAATGATACACATGAATTTTGGGGAATTTTCTTCTAGGTATTGGATATCTTCGACAAGGAGATGATTTTCAAACTTTTCACACCTTGCCAAGGACTTTAAGATGAAAATTTCACTTGGGCGCCTGGTTGATGAATTTTCTAGAGGAAATAAATTATTTCTAAGGCAAATGGGTTGGAAATTTGGCTAAGGAAAAAAGGGGATATCATGTTGGTTGGAAAATTTTCTAGGGCAGAGATAAATCAAACAACACCCTCTAAACACACCTTCAGGACAAATGAAAATTCTAAGAAAGACTTGTATGAGTTAAACGCGAATATCATAGAGAAGGAAGTTGAAAATTGTCTAAGGCAAAGAAAATGAAATGATAAGGCTCCAAATGTGCCCTTGAAGAAAGTTGGCTAAAATGTCTAAGTCACAAGCATCAAGCTCTCAAATACGTGCTCAAGGTTCTTGAGAAGAGTACATGAAAGATCTTCCCAAGGAATTGGTGGAGACACAAACATCAAAATGATATGTACCCTAGCACACAAATGTTGAAAGTTATGAAGAAAGTGAAAGTAGGATAGAGAAAAATGGACATTGGAGATCAAAACATGGATATCAGGTGAGTAAAATGGATTCATATTATAAAATTTTTTAATGCTCTTCCTTTGTTTGCAGGATGAACGTCAGAACCAGAGTGGGAGGAATTGAAGTGATGGAGCAAATACTCCAAGACTACATTTCAACCTCGAAAGAAGAAAAGTTGGATGTTGGAAGAAATGGCTAAGTGTTGGAATAACCTAATATGCACTCAATTTAAAGAGGTAGATGGTGAGGAAGAAATGATTGAGTCCAAGATAAGAAAATCCTTCAGGATCACAAGTGGAGAAATAATCATCCTCATGCAGTTTAGAGTTAGATAATGTCAATTGAGAAGAAAATCATCATTGAGTGGGAGAAAGAAGTTGTTGCCTTGAAGTCAGATCAAGAATGTACTTTCCATACCAATCCAAGAAACAGAAGCCATGATGATTAGACTCATCCAATTTGTAGTCAAAAAGAAGAAAAAGAACAATGTGAACACGTTTGTGGACAAGAAACTTCTAAAAGGGTGGTGGACATTAATTGCTCATTTATTACCCCACTCCTCTTGGTGGTATTTTTTAGGGTTAGGGTTTATGTGGGTCAATCTGAGCCCTTCATTGTAATTGAATCTAAGTTGTACGTTGGACTGGGCCAACTATAAAAGGGGCATCCCCCCTCATTTATATCAAATTAGAATAGTAGAGGAGGAATACAGAGAGATTGATAGAATAGAAGGTAGCATAGTTTGATAGTTTAGATTAGATTCAAAAGGAAGGAAAGTCTTCCATTTGAATACTTTGTAAGAAGTTGTTGTGAACACTCTCTCAATAAAAAGATTTTTCGTTTATGATGATCTCTTCTTTTGTTGTGAGTAGCTAGTGAGGCTTCTTCGTCCTTCCAATTCACTTAGGACTTTGAAGTATCTTAAAGTAAAGTAGATTTCATTTCATGCAAGTAGTTAGTAATTGTGGAACATGGTGCTTAATTTGAACAAAACTTCACTTATCCATACCACTAGCGGGCTCACTGATGGTGGGTTCACCTTGCGTGGTCAATTGGAACATTGTGAACTTAACTTCGATTATGGTTTATATGTTGGCATGCATCGTTGTGATGGTGTCTTCATGCTAAATTATGATTTGAATACCTTTGATTACTCCTCTGAAGATTGCACCAATTTTGTGGAAGCTTTCCGAAGTGAGGCAAAGCAAAGCTTGGTTGAATTTTGTGAGAATTGATTGCCATGTCCCATGCCTTGGAGTAGATTAGAACCTTCTTATCCCTACAACCATTTTAAATTTACTTCATTTATGGTTAGTGTTAGGAAACTTTCACTTACCTGCCAAATCATTCAAATCATGTGAAACCCTTTAATCTACTCTCTGTTGCCTACTACCAAACAATTGTGTAAGTCCTCTCGTGATACTAGCAAATCGCACCAAACCAATTGAGACTATCCACCACCTAGAAGGATCCTTGGAGTTGAACACACAAACTCTCTCGCAATCTTAGTGCGTTGGATACTTTGATCAAGAGAGAATAGGGTAGCCGTTGGAAACTTTATTCTATGTTGGTGTGGTCACAAAAATCACATCAACAGTAACAACAGACTTCTGAGCTATTTTTGGGCATGTTTGAGCCTATTTTTGTGGTGTATTTGCATGGACAATAGTTTTGATTTTGTAGCAACAAATTGGATAAATTGAAAATCAGATTTCTTGCATGTTTGGATGGTCATTTAGTTGTTGCTCATTGCTGGTTTAATTCATCATTGAAAGATAGATGTATTTTCCCTATTGTTTGAATAATTTTGGTGGAATATATGTTTGTTGTTCATACTTGCTTGCAATCAGAAATTTCATATTAGAATCTAGGGCAGGATTTCAGAGTTTGAAATCAGATTCGAAAAAAGCAGAAAACTAGGGTAAAAATCAGAACCCTAAAATTAGAAAAATAGCAAATATCTTGTGTGGTATATTTCAAATATCTATCCATAGATTTTCCATCATCTTTCAAGGGTGATGCCATTCTTTTTGGGTGATTATAATGTCTTCAATGGGATTTGTTGGATGCATATACATGATTGTCTAGAAGATGAGTTGTGTTTCTAGGAGTTAGATCCTAAATGCTTGGTTTGTAAAGAACCTTGGCTAATGGGAATAAATTAAGAATATTTTGACTTTTATGGGAGGCACTTTATCTAGTTGTTGAGTTACATGATCTTCATATTTGTAACTAGCTTCCTTGATTCTTGGATTCTAATGGATTTACAAGTGAGGATGTAAATATGTTGGGTTATTTATCTAATAGGTCTATAGTTCCCCACATTTGGATTTTCATATTTTCCTTTAGCTTCCTTTCCATCAATAGAGCATCAGTTTGGACCTCTTAAGCATTGTGATAGTGATCTTTTAGCATTTGTGAACTGTTTGATGGTGTAATACACCTCCAGTTGTCCTATAAAATCATCTAGGGCCTTGGCATTATTTCTCCCTTTGAGCACTAGGATGTTGAGATTTAACTACACCTTGAACAAATTTTGGGGTTGGAATGAGAAATTGGTGGTGGTTGAAGGTGTTGAAGGATCAAATTGGAGCATTAGGCTACAAAATTGTGAGAAAATATTCTTGTTTTCTTCTTTTAAAGAAGCTTGGCTAAACTTCTAGAATCTTATATGAGTTGGTTTCTTCACATCCTTGGAGATCATGGACCATAGGAGGAATACTTGGATGAAACAAAATAGCAAGTGGTTGAGAAAGTGGGACATTAAGTTACACGAATGTCCTAATAGTAATGGAGAGATAAAAAAGTTTGTGTTAGACAAGTTTAGGACTGTTATGTGGGCAAAGCAGCTTGGTCACAAAAAGGCACATTATATCAAAGAGATCAACCCCACATGGGAGCATGATGAAAAGGACTACCTAAGGGTTACAATTAAAGGTAAGGATAGACTTCTAGTTGCACAGCTAAGGATTGGGTCTCATCATCTTAGATGTGAGACATGTAGATGGACTGTCCCCAAGGAAGGTTGGGAACAAAGAACTTGTATTTTTTGTAGCAAAGGGGTGATTGAAATTGAATGGAACTTCATCATTGAATGTGTAGCTTATGAAGATATTTTTATCCATTATGAGAGAAACTTGAAGGTGGATAATCTAAATGAGCTTTTTAAGTAGGCAAGTCTTCTCAAGACAACTATCTTCTTGACCAAGATTCATAATAGGAGAGTTTACATTGAACAGATCTTGAAAATGGTTAAAGATTTGACTTTGGGTCCCATAGGATGATGGTCTAGTGAACGTCATTAAAAATCATTCATTCATTCATTCTTCCTAGTAGTTAGAGCTAGAGTCGAGCCATATATCTTCTTAGTCATAATTTGAATGAGTATTCATGCATGACTAGGACCAAAAGGGATTTTGTTACAAATAACAAATGGATATGGATTTTAGGCACAAAGGAGTGCTCTTACACCAATTACCCATGCCAATCCTAGGATTTTCACACATGAAAAATTACAAACCAACCAGTAGACAAATTTAACTAACTAATCAACAAAGATATGTTAAACATGTAGTGGAAATGTAAAACAAATATGGAAGCACCATTGCACATTATATGACAATAGGGGTCATGTTGTGACTCTTTCACAACATTGCCCCATTGCAAATGGGGACTCCCTTGTTTCTTCATTTTTTTGGTTTTTGCCTTGGCATCGCAACTGCTAATCCCCTTTTTCTTTTACAATGAAGAGTCAAAAATCACCTGGATCAAGTAGGGAATTTGGGCTCAAAACAATGTTTAGACATCACCAAAGTGCTCAAAAGGTCTGGTTGATGAAGAACGCAATTGCTTTCACTCAATTCTAATACTTCCTATTTTTTAGGGATTTTTTCTTTTTGCCTATTTTGTTTTTGGCACTTTTGGACCAATCTGGGATTTACTAATTTTAGAAAGTTGTTTTTTTGCTTTTTTCTATTTTTAGTAATTTATATTTTTAGAAAGTGCCAAGGTCCCATAGGTCATGGAGCCAACATTTCCACCTTTAGAATTAAAAATTCAGGCCTTCAGAAGCAAAAATCAAGAAAAATCAAGAAAAAGTCATATGGCGAGGGTTTGATGATCCAAAAGAAGGGCAATGAAAATGTCAAACACTTCATTGAAGTACGCTTGAGGAAGATAGGAAAAATGGCATGAAGTTGATAAAGTCCACCCCACCTTGGAAAGACATTCGCAAAGTCCACCATGCACTTGTCCAAGAGGCCAGGAAGTCTGCCATGCACTTGTCCAAGATGCCAAGAAGTCTTCCCAAGCATAAAGGAAAGATGACAAGGAATGTCCAAAGCCTCATTAAGTCTAACTTTGGAACAAGGGAGATAAATTTCAACCTAGGTCAAGATAGAAGAAATGTCTAGACTCAAGTGAAGTCCGCTCAAGGAAAAGGAAATGTCCAAGACCAAGTCAAGTCTGCCTTGCACAATGGCATGCACATATTGAAGTCCGCCCAAGGAGGGAAATTCAAAAAGTTGACTAAGTGTTGAAAGGAAAACATGAAGAGTAAAGAGGGAAAGTAAAGAGGAAATGAATAACATCCTTGACCAAGGATGGAATCTTCCCTACATAGCACAAGCCAAATTCAAAATTGAAGACAAATCCACAAGCAAAGTTCATCTAAAACCCTCACTAAATGTTGAATGGTCCACATGAAGGTATTACAAAATGAAATTGAATAGCCAAAATTTGGATAAGTATGGGAAATACTTCACAAAGAAGGTTCCAATTTCCTCCATTGTGGAAAAATCACAGGGGAGTTCTCCAAATTCAAGGCACTTGAGGGAATTCCAAAGCAATCTGGAAAGAAAGTCTTAATAACTTCCAAGTTCGAACATTTTCTCCAAGGGGAGACTTCCAATACAAGTGAGAAGAATAAATTAAAGTCTCAAAAGGAATCCAAGATCAAATCTAGGAGGAAACAAGCACAAAGGACAAAGTCATCGGCAAGGAAAATATTCTAAGGCAAGAACATGGAAAAATGAACAAAGTGACCAAGGAGGACATCCAACCTACTAAAGTGGTGCCTCGACTAATCAAATTGTTCCAAGTCAACACATCCAGATTCAATGAACCTAACACTCCACCATGCAACAAATTTTTATTTTATTGTTGGTTCATATTTAGCAAAAGGAAAAGTTTCCTCAAATGTAATTTTCTCATTGGTCGAGAGGTAATTGGTTGTAACAAACCCTAATTAGGGTTTTGTTGATGCATTTTTCGTGACTGCACTAACATAGAATAAAGTCACCGACGACTACCCTATTCTCTCTTGATCAAAGTATCCTGCACGCTAAGATTGCAAGAGAGTTCATGCATTCAACTCCAAGGTTACTTCAATGTGAATAGTCTCAGTTGGATTGATGTGATTTGTTGGTATTTCAAGGGGTCTTACGGAATTGTTCAACAGCAGAGAAAGGAATTCAAATGCTCGATAGGTTTGTCTATAAAGTTCTTGTTTCCTAAAAGAGCTAGAAAGTATAGAATCAAAATGGTTGCAGCGATATGAAAGCTCTAATCTCCTCTAAGGCATGGGATATGGTGATCAATTCTCACAATCTTCAACTAGGCTCTGCATTTCCTCACTTCGGATAGCCTCCACAGAGCTGGTGCAATCTTCAAAGGAGTAGCTCGAGGTGTTTAGATCACAACTTCATATGAAAATACCATCACAATGACGCATATAAACATACAATTCATGATCAAAGTTAAGTACACAATATTCCAGTTGACCACACAAGGTGCATTCACCATCGGCAAACACACTAGTGGTATGGATAGACGAAGTTTTCTCAAATTGAAGACCACATTCCACAATTACTAACTACTTGCATGAAATGAAATTTATTCTAATTTAAGATCCTACTTGAATCAAAAGGACTAAGAAACCTTGCTAGCTACTCACAACAAAAGATGAGATCATTATCAATGAAAAATCTTTTTATTGAGAGAGTGTTCACAACAATTTCTTACAAAATTTTCAAAGGAAAAACTTTCCTTCTTCAAACTATCCTATCAATCTATACTAAGCTACCTCTAAGCTATCTCCTAGTTGTCTCTCTATTCTAATCTCTACTGTCTAACTAGTACAAATGAGGGGGGATGCCCCTTTATATAGCTAGCCAAGTCCAATGGACCACTCATATTACAATCAGATGGGTGGCTCAGATTGAGCCACATAAACCCTAACCCTAAAAACTGCCACCAAGAAGAGTGGGGTAATATATGAGCAATTAATGGTCACCATCTTCTAGAAGATTCTTGTTTGTAAACGCGTTCACACTGTTCTTCTTTCTGACTACACACTGGATAAGTCTGGTTACCACTGCTTCAACTTTTGGCATGGTAGGCACATTCTCATTTTGAAATTCCAAGACTGCAACCCCCTTCTCATGCTCGATGATAATTTTGAAGTACTTGAGGGTGACCATTAACACCTTTATTTCCATCTTTCCCTCCATCTTGAGCCCTAAAAACATTTCTTCTTTGCCACTTGAGTAGGGCACATACTATGTCTCAACACTTAGCCATTTTCTCCAAGTATTTGCTTCATCTCCCAAGTCATCATGCCTTGGCCTCGGTGTTCACCCTGTAAAACAAGCAAGGAGAAGAGCATCATAACACCTCATAAAATCACCTTAATTACCTAATTTTCATACTTTAACTCCAAGGTTTGAGTGATCTCCAGATTTGATAGGGTTCATCATTTTTCTCTAGCCAACTTTGCTTTCTTCATGATTTTCAAACATTCGTAGGTTGGGGCATATAACACTCATGCATCATATTTCAATGTCTTAGACAAATTTCATCTTCCTCAAGGGCGTATTTAAGATATGCACTTTAAAATCATCTTTTGAAAGTGTAAACTTCAATTGCATATTCTTCAAGAAATTTATTTCACTAGATGAAGCATTGACAACTTTGACTTTATTCATCTCTAGCTCAAGAAGACTATCTTCACAAAGAATTTGAGAAAATTCACCAAGGCAATCAACATCAAATTCATCCACCAAGGCCTTTTATCTTCAGAAACATCATTTATTCCTTGCCTTAGAAAATTTTAAATTTTCCCCTTAAAAAATTTATCAATCTGGTTCCCATCAAAAATCTTCATCTCGAAGGCCTCGGCGAAGTGTGGAAGACCTTAAAATCCATTCCTCATCGTAGACTTCCAATACCGAGAAGAAAATTCCCTTTAGAAGGCATTGAATTTATGTGTCTACAAATGAAGGGGTACATTTTTATTTTTTTTCAACCTTAGAAAAATATTTTTCAATCAAATTTCATCTTACTTCTCCTCTAGGCGTATTTTCCTTGCCTTAAGAAAATTTTCAAATCACCATTTCAAACAGGGCGCATTTTCATGTATCTACTGCCTTTTTGTGCCTTAGAAAATTTGCTAGCCTCTTCAATTTGCAAGGGCACATTTGAGAGATGTTACTTCCAATTTTACTAACTTAGAATATTTTCTTCATGGCATCTCTACCTTGGGTACATTTGGCACTATGTGCTTCCATTTCTCCATGAGTTAGGCATTTTCCAACCTCAACTTCTTCTTTGTTTTCTCCAAGCACATTTGAGGGTATGGGGTTTCATCTTCAACACTTAAAAAAAATTTCACCAACTCTAGGTGCATTTCACCTTTTAGACTTCCATTTTACTTGCCTTAGAAACTTTTTACTTGATTCTTCTTGGATGGCAGATTTACCTAGGTGAGCTTCCATTTTTGCATACTTAGAAACTTTTTAAGTCACCCTTCACAAGGTGGGCACATTTTGATGGGCCTCTTGCCATTTACCAACACTTAGAAAATTTCTCATGTTTCCTCACAAGCTTGGGCGCATATTAAGGGGTCTAGAGGAACTTTGACTTTCCACACCTTTAGGCTTGTCTTGACCCCACTCCTAAACATTTGCGCATTTTGATACCCCTGCAGGAAGTTTCTAACACTTAGACAATTTTTCTATCAACCTCCTAACATGAGGTCACATTTAGGGGGTGGAGGTGGACGAACTTAACACTTAGAAACTTTTTTAACACCTTGTCTCTCCTTGCATGAGGGCGCATTTTAGAGTCAAGCTGGACTTATCTCCAACACTTAACATCTTATCAACTGCCAGCTTGATGATGTGGGCGCATTTTGCATGTGGAGCAGGATAAACTTCCAAACTTAGAAATTTTCTAACATCTCTTGCCAGTCATCTTGGGCATATTTGGAGGGGTGAGGAGGATGGACTTCAAACTTAGACTTTTTCAGCTGCCTGCTTGTGCCTTACTATATTTAGTAAGTTCTTTGATTTTCCTTCTTCTGGAGCTTAGATTGATTTGAAATTTTAACCACAGGATCCTCATGACCTACTTAACTTGTTCACACTGCCATCTCGAGCTGACTTGCTATTTTTAGCTAGTTTTCAAAGGTGATTTACTATTTATGGCAACTACCTATTTCAAAGACCTCCACAACTCTATTTGACTTGAAATTTGAATGGCGTGCTCCTCATCGGATGACTTTCCTGTTTGTTGTACAGTTTTCGCACACACGCCCCACTTGGGGTGGGGACCCTCTTTTTTCTGGTGTCTTTGACCTTTGATTTTATTGGATTTATCATTTTGGGGTCTTGACATGTTGGTCTTGCTTGCTTGGACCCTTCCTTGAGGTTGGAATTGATTGAAATTGAGTTTTGGGCCAAGTCTGGATTTTCACCCGGATCCGGGATTTTCCGTCGCTGGCGGATTTTTCCGGGCTCTGGTTCCTTGTCCGTTTCTGGCTCGATTCTCCGATTCCAGGTTTCTGCCTGACTTCGGGATTTTCCAGACCTGTCGGATTTTCCCGGATTCTGCCAAAATCCCGATCTTCCTGATTTCCCCAGTTTCTGCATTTCCGCGGAATCCGTGTTTCCACGTATTTTGGGATTTTCCAAAATTCCGCTTGGGGCTCAGGTTTTCGGACTTGTCAGAAATGTCTTATCGCGCATTAATGGTTGAGGTACCTTTTCTCAGACGGGTATAAGGTCGAATTTAGGGCATTTTTTGATTCATTCTAACTCCATTGCTTCCTTGCTGACTACTCTGGCGATTGAGATTTTCATTTGAGCTTTGAGGGATTGATCCTGCTTTGTTTGCGTGAGGATTTCTTGAGTGCTAGTGCCGGTATTTTTACCTCCTGAGCGTGTTCGTTGCATGGTCGACTTTTTGAGCTCGAATTTCGTCTGCCTTGATCCATGGTATGTATCCATTGCCCTTTCGTTTGCTTACAAGATGATTTGGGGTTTTCTTGCACTGGGTATTGTTAAATTTGGGTCGGCCCTTGATTTGATTTTGATTTTGTATTTATAGAGTCGGGGTCCGTCCCATTTTTATTATGGAACCCCATTATCCATGCCCTGTGAGCTCCATTTGTCCGTTGGATTGCATATTTATCCTTTAGGTGGCATTTTGGGTCGGATTGCTTGTTTGTTTTGGGCGCGAAATGTGTTATCATGCGAAATTAGGGTTTCTCTTGGTGTTTGGCCCAGAACGATGATTTTATTTTATGCTTGAGTGACTTTTGTTTCATGTCATGTTGGCTCCCCATCCTTCAAAGATTAGAGGGCTTTTAGGTAAATCCTGAACCGATATTTTGAGCCCTAAAGCTTGCTCTGGTTTTAATGGCGGAGAGTTGGTCATTCGATTTAGGGCACCATTATTTTAACACGGGGATCCATCCTTTGAGGGATTTTGAGAGTTGGAATCCTTTGCATACTTGAGATTGTTGATTATTGCTAGTTCCAGGATCATTTGAGCTCAGGTAGTGGAGATCTCGCGGTCGTTCGAGTCTTGGTGCACGTTTTGCCATTTTTTGGGTTTCCGGGACCATCGCGGAATTTTGTTGCTCCCGGATTTTCCCGGTTGGGGCTTATTCCGCGGGTTGGGTTTATTCTCGGTACATTTAAGCTGTCCGCGAAAATTCGTCCCATCTGGATTTTTTTGGATTTCCTGTCTGGCTCCGTTCTTTTGACATTTCGATGATAGGATTGATGGAATGAGTGTCTAATGTTTATTTCTTGTCGCCAATAAATGCATTTAATGATCATCCTTTGATTTTCCATGCGCATTAATGATTATTCGACTAATGATGATTTGGTAGCAGGAATCCGTCTGGGTCAGATTTCTCCAAAATTCTGCCCCGACGGTATTTTCCCGGTTTGCGTGATTTTCTTGGATTGTCTGATTTCTCTGGATCTTGAAGGATTGGCAGTTAGCAACAGATTTTGAAGGATTTATATGATGTGTGCTAACCCTTTGGATTGATATGAGCTTAATAATTGGATTCTAATGACAATTCCTTAATGTACAGGCTGAATCAAGCAAGGCTACTGCTGGGAAGTCCAAAGGTAGTGCAGGGGCATCTTCAATTTCTGAGACAGAATGGTTGAGATTAGACATGAAGAGCTAGGTCCCTGAAAGTAGGATATCTTCTGTGTGGGCTGATGTATCTGATACCAATGTCGGTGCCTAGCGCTATGAGGAGTTCAAGTAAAGAACGGCTGAGAAGGACCAGTCAACCTTGAGACAAGGGATGATGAACTCGGGATTGGTGCATGTGGCAGGGTTTCCTCCAGCGGTTCAGTGCTACGAATTGATTCTTGAATGTGCCCGACAATACGCTTTTGATACACAGATGGTGGTCAGCACTGAGGGATGAGTCTTGGCCAACTTCAGTCGAGCCTCCATTGCCCGGGCCTTCAGCATGCCGGATCTCCCCTCGGTCTGTGCTTTAAACATTGACACTGCCCGAACATACTATGAGAATGAGCCAGTTAAGGCTCAACAGATCATCAACTCATGGCTGGAGAAGCCAAAATCTCACCATTCCAAATTGCCTAAACAGTTGCACAGGGTGAAATTCAGGCCGGATATCTATGATGCCATCACACTGTTGAGCAGGGTGGCCATATTGAGAACTGCCGGAGTATTGGAGAATTGGATGGTCCACGTGATCACCAAGATGAGTCAGGGGACAAATTATCACTGGGCAGGACTCATTAGTGCAGAGATAGACAAACAACTGAGAAATGTCCTGGAGGCAAAGAAGTTCACCATGTCCTCCTACATCATGTATGTGCTGGCCATCTCCTATCCCTAAAGAGGACTGACTCCGATGGGAACTATTGGGTAGGATATCATTTATGAAGTCTATCCGGAGCTGCATTTGGGACATAAAGATTATAGGAGGGCCAATGATGCATTCACAATGCACATTACCTGGACACTTCAAAATGCAGAGCACATCAGATTATCCGATGGGGCTAAGGGGCTGAACAAGAATTACGGAGCATGGTTTATCCAGTTCCCTACCTTCACATACCTCCAGATTGATGGATGCCCAGCTACTCCTTACAGGTTGCCCCGGTATCCTACTGACCATTTGGTGCTGCTAGAGGTTGTATGACAAATTTGTGAGTTTGATGCGGTGGTGAAGAGGGAAAAGCATAAGACTGGTTTTGGAGGAGACTTCCCCCTTGGGATTGGAGTGGGAGAAATGTGCCCGTCTATCCAATCAGCTCACACTGCAGGAGAGGAGTTGGCAGCCTATGGATTCTCTTTCCATTCAAAGAGAATGAACTTTGACATAACCAGAGGGGCACAGAAGAGGGCTACCCAAGAATTTAGGCATAAGGAGGACCTGGAAGACTACTGGGTCAATATCAAGGATGACCTTGATGCGAGGAAGAGGAGGTATTCCCGGCTGCTTGTGGAGGCAATTAGACAATATAATGTGAAGCTGATCCCGGATCAGCTGGATGATGACGGAAAATTGGTTCAAGACCATGTTTACGAGCCCATAAAGGACAGGTCAGTTGCAGACATTGATTGGAGTGAGCCTGAGGTGACAGAGTTGGAGGACTTGATGACTCCTGTGTTGAGATTCACCTTTTCTTGGATTAAGCATAAAGTCTGGGTATTGGAGAATGCCAATGTGCCCTGTACCTTTGATTTGATGGGGAATCTCAACCCCATGTCCACTTCTGAAGAATCCGGGGATGAGGACCCCAAAGGGAAAATAGCTAAAACCTCGCCATTCAAGATTAAAGTCAGAGGTCCTAAGGGAACTGAACCTGCAATGAAGAGGAAACCAATTGGCAAGCGCAGGTGGAAGACTCTGACAATCAGCAAGTCCTCGGATGAGGAAGAAGCAGAGAAAGCTGAAGAAGAGGATGCCCCTCCGCTGCCTAAGAAAGCTAGAACTGCAAGGGTGGCAAAGAGGAAGGATCAGGCCACTTCGGAGGATGACCCTCCAATTGTTGATGTAGAGAGCTCCGGAGGGGAAAAGACCAAAGTGTATACCCGTAAATCAAGAACCCCTTCTCCCAAAGATGTTGCACAGCCAAAAGACTCTCCGCCAGCATTACCAGTTAAAGAGCAAGATAAGCCTGTTTCTCCTCCGCAGAGCATACCAGAGCCGGAGAATCCGGATAAACAGGAAATTAGCGGGGAAGCAGAACTGTTCAAAGAAGGAACATTGTTTTGTGGGGCTGCCGAGCTCGAGGTGGAAATGGAAGAAAGGCACACTTCCCCTGGTACACACGAGGGATTCTGCAGAGAGGGTGGCACAAGGATCACCTAGAACTGTGAGGGAAAGCATCCTACCAGGACTCCACTGCAGTTTCCTGTAATTGGGACTGAGGAGACTCATCAGTGATGGACCTGAGGAAAGAAGGCACAAAGTAACAACCAAGGAGGAGGCTCAGGTGATAGCCAGTAAGGGGAGAAAGTGACAGAAGATCCGGGAGATACTCATACAGAAGGAATCTGGACTGACCCTGTAGCCTCAGACTGGCTAGAGAGAGAACTTGCAAAGAAGAAACAGGTGATTGTTGAAGACACTCCTCTAGACTGGGATGAAATGTTATCTCAGATCGACAAAGGGAAGAAGAAGAAGGTTGCAAGGGTGATTTCTTGGGTGGAAAGGGATGAGGTGCATAACCGGGTAGTTCACATCGCCACCCCTGCTGCAGATAAAACAAGAGATGAGGTAACAGGCCAGGATTACAATGTTCAAACTATTAACCTTGGGCCGGCCTCCCTGGAGCAGGATATTGAGGAATTTGAAGGGTCGGGTGCTATAATTGTTGACAGACTAAAGAAGGAGACCCAGTCAAAATGAGAGCTGAAAAGAGAAAATGAAAGATTGAGGAAATGTCTGGAGGAGGTAATGAAGCCTCTACAGTCTCTCCATCCTTCCTCTTCTCAGACTCTGGGTTTTTTGCCTAAGGAGACAATCTCCGGAATTGAAAAGATGAAGGCCTCCGCTCAGGCTGCCACAGACTGGTTAATGGGTGTCCAGAAAATAGGGGATGAAGCTATCAAAGAGATCCTGTCTGTGGGCAAGGATGCAGTCCGGGAAAAGGAGTTGTTAGAGAGCATCTTGTCTCAGGATAAGAATGACATAGACCTCCTGCTGCAGAAATCAAGGACTATTCTAGGATATGGCAAGGATCAATTGGGAAAATATGGAATCCTTCCTTCTGCTAGATTGGATGAACCATGGGAGTGGTTCGAGGCATTGCAGATCAGGCAGGGAGGCCTGAAAAAGATACAAAAATGAAGGAAATCAATTGATGCTGACCTCACTGCAATCTACGATGGTTGCATTGCCTTCTTTGAGGTGATGATAGGGAGGAAGAAAATAGCTCCCAAATATTTGAGCTTAGATCAACTGAAAGAATGGTGGGTATGAGTATGCCTAACTGATGGAACTATCAATTCTCATTTGTTTGATGATGCCTACCTACTCTATGGATAGATAGGTGGTGCTTGCTTAGGACCGAAGAAAACCGGCTGAGCAAACAACGAAGGAATTGATCTAATCAATGCCGACTCGTGGTTCGCTGCATTGCCACCTATTGGCCGAAATGGGCTGGGATATTCCTCAAGGGTCCAAGGGGTCAGCCGTAGAGGAAACACCAAAGGAGAAAGAATGGTCTTTCGAGCATTTTGTGGCTTCCCCTATTATAGGTGCATTGGAACCGACTTTGGGACCAGGCCTGGCCAATTTGGATGATGGTGCATTAAATGTGTGCCTAGTTTGTTTCAATCTGCTTTGGCGCTTTGATTATTTTGTAAAAAAATGTTTTATCGGGCCAACATGTTTTTGGGGAATTTGACATAAATAGGCATTCTTGCCTCATTGTAAGGGTTAGACATTGGTTATAGACATAGCAAGACAGTAATAGAGCAAGAGCTATAGTTAGAGTATTTGAAGTTTCTTGAAGCAAACACTATATTCAGAACAGTTGAATCGTTGCAGCATTTTCTGGTGATTAATACAATTGAAGACATTGTGGTTATTCCTGATGAAATCCTTTGTGTTATCTCATCTTGCATGGTTCCTTTGTTCTATCTTTTAAATTGCTTGAAGATTTAGGGTTTAATATTCAGAAACAAATTAGTTTGGTTGAATAAATGGTGTTTGTGATCTCATATTTGGAATGTTTGTAGCTATCTCTGGTCTATACTCCCAGTAACTATCTGATTGTAGTAGGCTGGTAAAGTCAACCTAGACCGTATATTCAAATGTGCTTAAGTTCGGTTGTAGATGCAAGTCTATGATTTGAAAATCTGTATTCCTCAGAAGATTGCACTGTTCTTGTAAGATTGCCTTGGGGGTCGAACAGGAATTGGTTATTCGAGATAGGTCCATTCCAGATATATGTCATTTGCATTGCTTGTCCTTGTAGTAGTTCAGATTTTATTACTTCTTTGCATCCCTATCTTTTGCGATTTCTTTGTTATTCGGTTAGATCTAGGGCTTTAAGATCATCATGTTTTCAGATTTGATAAATTGAAAAGGTACAGTTTGCTTGTAGTAAGGTCCGCCAGGACAATGGCAATTTTAAGTATTTATCTAAGTTGTTTTATGCATTTTTATGACCTAACACCTGAGAGACCTTGGGGTGATTTTTAGTGATTCGTTATTGAAAATAACCTTTCAAGAGAGATAGGATATCCTATTCTGTTTGAGTTGTTGTTGTGCAGAAAACACTATCAACAAGAATCAACGAAGTGTTTAGGTGATAAAGTATAGATCTGTAGTTTCTATTTTTGGAAAACAAAAAGTGGACTAATTCATCACTAATGGAGAATGAGTCTTATTGAAGGTATCTATCATGATATAATGTATATTCTAGCATCCTTTTGGCACAAATAGAGTTCTAGGTAGAAACCTTGATCTGGGACTAATTCGCCCGGGTTAGGGAATGAGTCCCAGATAGTAAAAAAGTGAACATTTTCATTTTTTCAAAATTATTTCCAAATTTTCAGAGTTTCCAAGTGCCCGATATTTATCCCCTATTGTTATTGTTCTATTATATCTTCATTTTTAGGAGTTCTTTAGCTCTTTTACACTTGTTTGCTTATCACACTATGTTTTTAAACACTTCATATTTCTAAGGTTTTGCATAAATAATCAATCCTTTTTATCAATTTGTTGCATTTAGGAATATTTTCATTGTACTTGTATTAGTTTGAGTGAACCACCTATATTTTGGGGTCTATCTCTCTCCTTTAGGTGAAAAACCCTAATTTAGCGAGAGAGTCATAGCACCTTACACATAAATCTATGGTTCATTTGGGTGAACCTACATTTTGAACATTCTCTTTCTAATTTACATTAAATTTGCATGGACTAGGGTTACCTTGCATCATTATTACAATAGATTTTGTAATTTTTTGCATCCTAGGGTTTACAAGATTGCATTAGTGAAAAAATCATGTAGATTTCATTATTGCACTTCATTTTATCATATCATCACAAAATTCTGCATTTACATTACTTCTCTACATTGTACATACCTAAAAACATAGAAAACATCCAAATTTTTTTAAAAAAATTCAAAAAATCCCCTACCGAGACTCATTCACCACCCAAGGTGAATCAATCCCAGTACACATTTTGCATCACTATTTTTAGCATTCAATTTCCAGTTCTTCAGTTCCTATTTGCATTAGCTACTTTTCTGTTACATTTAAATCATTAGTATAAGTATCATTTTCTTTAATGGTAATTATGGATAGTCTTAGATCTCTGCAAGTTTCATTTTCAGCATTAGTTCCTAGTCCTTTTAGATCAGATTCATTAGTAAATGAAAACAAAAACCACAAACATCAAACCAACCCTTACATAAAATGCTCCAATTTAGAAACACTATCTCATCCAACCCTCTTAGTAGTGATGATTTAGATAAGTTATATGAAGTCCTTCAGGACTTTCTCTCACTTAATTCATCCACTAAGGCTTTTCATGAGAAACCTAAACCAATTGATGGTAACTTACCTCTCAAACCTTTTAGTCATGATGACTTTGACATGTTAGATGAAGCCCTTTAGGACTTCATCTCACTTAAGTCATCAACTAAGGTTTGTTGTGAACAACCTCAAACAAAGGATATTAATGTAATTCAACATCAACTCATTCTTTACCCACCTTCACATAAACTTCACCCTTCAAATAAACCTGAATTTACTCTTTACCCACCTAAAACGGATGTGTTGCAGCAATCAAGTAATACTACTATTGCTCATACATATAATACCTGAAACAATCCACACCCACAACAACCAACTCCCACCTCTTTACCCTTGTCTAATCCTATATTACATAGCACTCCTTGATTAACATCACATACTAAGGAGTATGATCTTGTTGAAAAACTCAAGAATACTCCTATAAATATCTCTCTTTTGGATTTACTTCAGAATTCACCAAATTATCACACCATCCTTCACATAGTATTGCAACAAATAATAGTTCCTCCTACTACAACTCCAAATGATGAGGCAACTTTAATACAAGGAATGAATAGAGTTAATCTAGAAATTAATTTTCATCAACATGAGCTCCCTCCTTTAGAGTTACAAAAGCAAAATGAAGCCTTTATGATAATAGTTCAATTCAATCGAATAGGTATTAAAAGGACCCTTGTTGATAATGGTTTTTCTCTTAATGTGTGTAGTCTGAATCTCATCGATAGATTGCATCTTGACAAGTTACAAATAAAATATGATTCTTTATCCGTTGGAGGATTTGCAAATACAACAAAGCAACTGCTCAGTGTAATCACTTTTCCTATTATATTCAGAGTGGTTACTTTGCAAACTCCTATTCATGTCATACCCTATGATCTTTCATATAATCTTCTTTGAGGAAGACCATGATGGATTCGTAAGATGAATGTGGTGCCTTCGACCCTTCATCGTATAATGAAATGCATCTATAACAACAAAGTTTATCAAGTTGAAATAGACCCTGAGCTTGAAAGTTGCTTACAACTTGAATAAGGAACAAGTCCTCGAGTATGTGCAGGATCATCATGGAAAAAGCAGACCCTTAAGTGGCAAAAAATTCAAAAAAATCAAAGTTAAGCAACTTGACGTAAAAATTTGAATAAGTTATCTATATTATTTCAAAAATATGTAAAAATAGAATTTGTAGCAAATTGAATGTAGTTTCTAAACTACTAGGTTTATTTTTTTAAAAATCTATTTGGTGAAAATTTAAAATTTCAATGCAAGAGTACTTAAATTTCAAGAAAAAAAAAAAGTATTTGTCCGATCACCCTAACCAATAAAATGATAATAATTTTATAAGATTTTAGATATAAGTAGATGAATCATGTCCCGATGTGATGCATATTTTTTTTGTAATTTTTTTCCAAGTAAATAATTAATTATGAATTTTTTATTACAACTTTTAAAAAATACAAAAACTTGCATGTCCGACCAATCTTAACTTGGTCAAACTTCATGAAATTCATTTTAAAAAAATCTTATAGTATGTGAAGCATAGAATGTGACACATGTTTCAGATTCAAAAAATGTGATACCATTTGAAAACTATAGATGTTTTTCAATTAGCCTATCAATCAAGACTTTAGTCGTAATTCAAATAGAAAATGAATAATAATTTATTAAATTCAAAGTAAAGAATAGTTTATATTGGTGGAAAGCTGCGAATCTCCTTTAAAAACCATTTTTGTTTCATCAATTTTGGGTTAAAAAAATGTCGTCAGCCACATACCCTACACATACCCATCATATTGCCACTTTTTGGCCCATCATGATCCTGCACATACCCCCTCTAAAAACATTAATTCCCACATCTCATATAGAACCTCTTGAAATTTAAAAATAGGAAGAGGAGCTGATGTATAAATTATTAGGTGATGATTGGGGATCCTTATAATTCACACCGTCATTTATGGGAAAATATATAATCGCACAAAAAGAGGATGAAAAGAAAGAACAACCAACCATTGTGACAACTCATAATTCAGAAAATTCTTTCCCCAACATCTATCTCCTCTACTTTGGAAGATATTACAATGAACACAATAAATTTTGATGAGATAGATTATGAGCATCCACCTAATCTGAAGGAAATGGAAATACTTTATGGGAAAGGATATGAGCTTGTGAAACAATTGGGCTATAGTGGAAAGGATGTGGAAATAATGAACAAGGTATTCAAGTCCCTACAAAACCTAACACACAAGAGACAAAAATTGGGTTGCAGTATTATTTTTCCAAGACAACGAAAGCCACTCAACTACCATCTTTGAATATCAACACTATTACATGTCAACCAAAAAACAATCTCACAATCAAACATCCTGAACCGCTTGATATGGAACTACCACCAACATGGGAATACATTGAAAGTAATGAAGCTTTAAAAAAAATGTTAGGATTTTATGATAACACATCCTCTACTCCTCCCATGAAACAGGTTACCTATGATATGATTAGTACCAAGCAAAAATATATTGAAACTAATGAGCCACAAATGTGCATGGTACCATACAATCCTAAATTTCCTAAATTAAATGCACTCCCTCTAGGAGATACAATTGATGTACCAATGGATATAAATGATAAATACTTAAGATTGGGAAGTGCCTTGATGATGAAGAACAAGAAGATACTACAATGTTGCTTCATAATTTTCCTAAAATTTTTGCTTGGAAATATTCTAACAAGCTAGGGATTGACCTGAAAATAGTAACACACAACATTGTTCTTGCTGAAAATGCCAAACCTATTTGCCAAAAGATACAAAAAATGCACCCTAATATAGCCTTGCATGTTAAAGGAGAGCTTGAAAAACTCCTTGACGTAGGTTTCATTTGACCTATTGATTATTCTCCTTGGATCTCAAATATATTTGCAGTTACTAAACCTGGCGATCATATTTGGATATGTACGGATTTTTGTGACTTGAATAAATCCTCTTTAAAAGACATTTTTCCACTTCCTAATATCAACATGATTGTGGATTCAATTGTTGGACATGCTTTGTTGTCATTCATGGACAAATTTTCTGGTTATAATCAAATCTTTATCAACCCACAAGATCAATATAAAACTGCCTTCACAACTATTTGGGGAATGATTTGTTGGGTTAGAATTCCTTTTGGCCTAAAGAATGCTGATGCAACTTATCAAAGAGCAATGACATTGATATTTCATTATTACATACATAAAATATTAGAAGATTATGTTGATGATATCATTGCTAAATCCTTAACAAGGAAAGACAATGTAAATGTCCTTCGCAAGATCTTTGAATGAATATGTAAATACAACATGTGGTTAAATCTAGAAAAGTATGTCTTTGACGTAGATAGTGGAAATTTTTTAGGGTTTATCATATCTCACAGAGGCATTAAGGTGGATATGAACAAAATTGATGCCATTATTAACATGCCACCTCCTAAAAATATTTTTCAATTGTGCATGTTACAAGGACAAATTCAAACTATTCATTATTTTTTCACCTACTTAGCTAATCACACATTACCCTTCACACATCTCATCAAAAATTATGTGCATTTTGATTGGAAGGAGGATTGTAAATAGGATTTTGAGAGTTTAAAGGAATACCTTGCTACTCCACCTATTTTGTAAACTACTATACCAACTAAACCATTCATTCTTTATATAGTTGCATCAGCTCATGCTCTTCCAGCATTGTTGGCTCAACATGATGATAATATAAAAGAACATATTGTTTATTACATTATTTGTAATTTAATCAATTATGAAACACGATATAGACCAATTGAAAAATAGTGCTGCTTTAACCATGGGTGCCAAATATATCAATATCTTTAGTGATTCACAATTAGTGATCAAAAAAATAAATGGAGTATAACAAGCTAAACATGAAAAATTATCAAAGTACAAGGATCTTACCATACACTTGTTAGAGAAGTTTGAATCATTCACCATTGATAACATTCCATGAAAAGAAAATCGACATGTAGATGCAATGGCGAGTGTAATCTCTCTTATATCAACACATGATCCTTCAACAGACTTTACCTTCATTATTCACCCAATCATGAAACCTTTGATCGATACCCAATTAGAAGTTTTACCAATGTTCAACTAAAAAAGACTTGCAAGAATGGTATGATACAATATATGATTATTTAAAAGATGGTACCATTCCTGAGCCAACAACAACAAATATTTAAATTTTTTTACGTAAACTAGCAGCCAAATACATAATCTTGGCTGATATGTTGTATAGAAGATCCTTCAATGGTATCTTATTGCGGTGTCTTAAGGACTCTAAAATTCCTATAGCCTTTGACTTGGCCCATGCTGGTGCCTGTGGAGGTCATTTTGGAGGACGATCATTAGTGCAAAAGCTTATTCATTTGGGGTACTATTGGAGACATATGGAAAAAGATTACTTTGCTTATGTTAAATGATGTCACAAATGTCAAGAACATAGCAATTTGATTCATGCCCCTGCTTTTGAGCTCTACGCCCAAATTCCTATTTGGTCCTTTTTACTATGGGGATTAGATCTAATTAGCAAAATTTCACTACCCTCCTTTGTTGGACATACATTCATCATTATCACAACCGATTACTTCACAAAATGGGTGGAAGCTATTCCACTTCACTCTACAAATGTTGATGTAATCTGTCATTTCATATTGGAGCACATAATTGCTCGCTTTGGACTTCCTTTCATAATAGTTTCAAATAATGGAACTCCATTTAAGAATAATGATGTGAAGAAATTTCTTGAAACATTCAACATTGTTTTTCCACACCATACTATCCACAATCCAATGGACAAGCTAAAAGCACTAATAAGATTCTTGAACAAATCCTCAAGAAAATTTTTAAAAAAAATCATAAGGATTGGCATATGTAGTTACATTATGCGCTATGGGCTTATCGAACAAGTGTTAGAGTACCTACAGGAACCACACCCTACAACCTTGTCTATGGTACCGAGGTGATTAGGCCCTTGGAGTTAGAAATTCCTACATTACAAATTGCTCTTCAAGACCTTATTGATGATGCCACTTATAAAGAACAAAGATTGCACTAGCTTGAGATGCTCGATGAATAGCACATCAACGCTCTTGAGCATCGAGTGAAGCCACAATAGTGGTTTATAATTTGATGGAGGAAGGAAAACTCACCAAAAATGATCCCATGGCAATTTTTTTGATTTTGGGGGTTCAAACAAACTTGTAGGTTCAAACAAACCAAAAAAATGTTCGGTCGAACTAGTGTTCGAGCAAACCATATTAATTCATGCACAGAAAAACAAATTTGAAAAACCCCTTTTGGGAAGGGTGTTCAACCAAACATGGGTTCGAGCGAACCCCTAGGGGTTCAACCAAACCACGATGGGTTCGACCAAACCCCCCTTTGCCCTCATTCTCCCCCTTAGGAACTTTGAAAACCTAAATTTTTACGCTTCGAAGCTTGGGTTGAGGATGAAAATGGAGAAATCTTCAGAAACTGAACTAGAATCAGGTAGTCCTTGGAATGAGCTATTCGACGAATATAATTTTAATATTTTTTGGTTTTATTATGTATTTGTTTTTTTATTTTTATTAAACATAGGTTTTTCATCGAAAATTAAGGTTTTTGTTTTGCACATGTGGAAAAATAGCAGATTATCAAAAAAAATTGAAAATTATGAGTGCACCAGATATCGAATTCCTTGATCCAACAAAAAAAAATTGAATTTCGATATATACAAAAAAAATTATGCGTTATACGGTCGTGCTATGTCTGAATTATAATTGGTTTGACTTCAAAACTTGATTAAAGAAAAAATATTCAATAAAAAACTATCTAACCAAGTGGAAGCACTAGATATCAGAGTTACAAATCTAAATTTGAAAGAATTAGAATTTTATCGTTAATAGAAAAAAAGTTATGCATTATATGGTGTGCGTCACTTTGTAAAAATGATGTTTTATGAAAAAAAACTAGTTTTTGTGGGAGATGGAAAAAGAAGTGCAATATGATTCCAAAAATTTTGAAAAAAATATTTTTAGAATCTACAGACAAAATGTGACAGGACTCTAGTTGGCATCATCTTCAAATTCCTCACAGTTTAGCCACTATAGGTGCCCGAATGTGAAGATCTAGTTAAAAATAATAATTTCAATGTCCAATTTGTCCAAAAATTGTATTTAAACCACTATTGTGGGATCACCCCATCTCAATGCAATACTAATGTTGATTATGCTGACAAAGGTAAATTTAGCCCTAATTGGTTGGGACCTTACATAATCGATACCAGTTATGGGTCTGGTGCTTACATATTAACAGAGCTCTATGGAACACCCCTTAAGGAACCCATTAATGTTGTGCATTTGTGTTAGTATTATCTCTAGTCTCTTTGAATAGTATGAATGATAAAGCAGTGTTGTTCAAAGTTATTTTCTTATTTTCTAAATACTTTCACATTGCTATGTTCTTGAAAAATGGTTGTGTGTATGTCTTGAATACTAAAGTGATTATTTAATTTATCTTTATAATTACTTTAAGTTTCATACTATTCACCCTTTATTTTATGTTAAGTTAGATCATTATATAAATTATAAGTGCATTTAATTTAACATAACCTTCTCAACACAATAATGTTGTATCTAAGTAAAGATGAAATATGTTTTACATTAGATCACATAAATTATGTTAAATCATGTAGACATTAATTAAATAATTTTACAAAAAGTTATTTAATTAATCACATTGCCATAACATTTCAACACATTATACCAAATATTAAAGCATCAAATGCTCATATATATATATATATATATATATCTCAAAAAGTTTTAATGTACATGTCACCCATATATACAATATCATTGAGGTCTATGACTACTTAATCCCTCGGGATCTGGTGCTCGTGATTTGGTAGTAGGACATCAGGAGACGGTCGTATGTGATCATGATCAAGATCCATTGACTTTGAGTGCAAACTCTAAACCCTATATCCATCCAAGGGCCAACTGATGTTGTCTTGATATCTTATCTCTCTCTGTACGTAGTTGTGCTACCTTTGCCTCTAGTCTCTCAAACTCTACTAGAGTCAGGGAAGACTTTCCTGTAGTCTTCGCTCGGTGAAGTCGTCTCCGCACACTCTCATATGCTATCCACAATCTTGTGAATGGTCTAAGTGACTCTGGATCCTACTCCACTATCAGTGGGGGCACATAATTTGAGTCCATCTCCTCCTCATTGAAAGATGTTGGCACTACCTTTGTAGTTTCCTGATGATAGAGCTCTTGAAAATCTCTCAGGGCTATTGCAAGGTAGAAACAATTATTCATTAGTATACATCATCATATGCATATATGTATAAAATGTAACCACTAACATAAAGTAAGAGAATAAATTAAAAATCATCACCTATATCTCCAGCAGGCTGAGGGATATCAACCTCATCCTCTCTGTGGGGCATGAAGGATGTGTTATCCTCTTCATGACCATGGGTACAAATGTCTGTTGTGGCCACTACATGTGATCTCATAACACGAATGTGTGAGGACTCTCCCCACTGGTGCCAATCCTCAGTTGATATCTCATCACCCTCACTCAAGGGTGGTTCCTCCTCCAACTCCTCATCCTCATCCTTGTCTCCTCTATCTTGTCCCTCATAGTCAATATTTGCATCATCATCATACTCATCATCTATGATATCTATAAATATGTTTGTAGCTCGATACCATATCTCCTTGGCTCTTTCCTCTACCTCATCTCCCTTATATAGCACTAGACTTGCATCACCTATGGGATCATCAAATGGAAATACAGGAGCTGGTTGTGATGTTGTCCACCACTCCTTGTACTCATCTGTGCTACCGACATCATCAACATTGGAGACTGGGGGCTGATCATGATCTAAGAAGTAGGAGTCACTAGGGACCACATGGTCTATAGTGAGCCACACTGTATCACCTAGAATCCGGGCACTCTACACTGATATCCTCAAAAAGGGGCATGCCCTCAATGTTGACTGAACCTATCCAAACTATCGCCTGACTTGCCCGTAGTAAAAAATGCATACTACATGGTCATGTTGACCAGCCAAAAATCTATCTAGCTACATCCTCCTCAGTTGTCTTATGTGATCTGGCCATAGTAGTGTCAGCTGATAAGGTCTCCATAGAATATCATCCTCCTCTATCCAGTCAAATCTCACTCTCCAAAAATGCAAGTCTCCATACTACCATAATCGTCATAGTGGATAACTGAAAGCTTGAGGATAACCTACAACTATAGCACATGGGAAACCAATAGGTCTCATGCATGTGATATGCTCCAAAAACCAAACCTATAGTAGTGTGCAATGCACCATACTATCTATCTACTGGAATACAAATTGTCCCAGATCATAATACAAATGAGCTAGGATATAGCATCCCCATGCATAGAATGTCTTGTGCTTTTCCATCCCTCGAATCAAGTGGACTAATCCTCCATCTAAGTGTGTTTCTCAGCCATCTGGATTGAGTACTAGTTCCATTGTGTGCATCATGATCTGTCTCACCACTGGAGCCCATGAATATAGTAGCATCGATAGCTCGATTCATGCTCTCATGCACTCATCATGCACTGGTCCATCTAGGCAGTACTGCATGTTGACCAAGTCTGATTGTGGAATGATCAATCTCCTTAGAAACATACTTGCTCTCCCCAAATAGGAACTCAAAGAATATGGTGTACGTCCTCTAAGGTAATGGTCATCTCCCCATTCGAAAGGTGAAACGTGTAGGTATCTACATCCCAACACTTAAAAAGTTCCATCAACATCACATCATGGTACCTCATGGGGGGCATGAAGTATGCCCAGTAGATCCCTATGGCCTGAAGGTGATATTTCTCCTCTGCTGATAGTGCTAGTGCTAAATATCTCAAAAAGCTCAATGTCTACCTCCCAGACGCTGATGTGAATAGGTAGGTACCTATCAAAACATAAAATATGCTATCTAAATCATCTAATATCTATAATTTTTACATTAATCATCATGCAAGTATGTTAAATATGTAGAACTAGTGTGCTTTTCTAAAGGCCCTAAATACTTTAGAACCCTTTTGGGACACTTCACAAAGAAAAGGGACACTTTGCAAAGAAATGAGACACTTTGCAAACAAAAGGGACACTTTGCGAACAAATGGTACACTTTGTTAAAAAAGGGGGTACTTTGGAAAAAAAATTCCAAGATCCTAAATTAATCTATATATACATCAAAAATCATCAAATCACTGTGAAAACACTAAGTGATAGTTGCAAAATCGACTCACCTCATGCTGTCGCTCCCTGTGTGCCACTTGGTCTCAAAGCACATCCAATCTCACAGGTTCATACCCTTTTATGCTCGACATTTTCTCCTCTTCTCTCACCACTCAAGCTACACAAAGGTAAAATGATAAAATTAGGTGACCATTTACTTTACTTCTTTACTTTTATGATTAAAATTGGGGATTTTTACTCCATTAGGGTTAAAAAGTTCTTTTTCTTCAAATTAACATAACGGGAGCTAGTGAACTCCATTTTTGACGCAGTTCATTGTGTTGGAATCATGATTTCCACCTTGAAATAATTACTCATCCATTGTTATGAGGCATGGTACTTGAAAATTTCCTATGATGTGATTGATTCTATTCGATTTGGCAAGAATGCTACCTTGATTCCACCTTTGTAAAAGCAAGCGGAATCAAGGGGGCATACATCTACCCTCAAATTTGATTCTTAGAAGTTAGATAAAAGAATTTTTGAACAACTAATGAATTTTTGTTCCAAAATTTGGATCCTAATGTTTTGGTTTTATAGATAACTACACTAGGGGCTGCATTCTCTTGTCATCAGAAAAAGTATCCTTTTATGCAATAAAGTGTACTATTTAGAGTCCTTTAGCTTATATATGCACATAGAGTCATATGGTCGCTAAAGTGGGGGCTAAATTTGGTGTAGAAAATTGTATGATCTTGGAAAAAAAGATGTTATGCTTAATTTGGACCTACTTTTGAGTACCCTTGCATTAATTATTCTTCAAAATAACATTTATAAGCCCCTATGACCCATTATTTTT
>VDFB02001502.1:0-30101 GCA_007258455.2 Sequoia sempervirens | reverse complement strand
TATCCTAACATCTTGCTAAGCTAAGGTAAGTTATGGCATCCTTCCGCATCTTGGCCCTTCGTGACCTAGCACCTTGCACGTGGTGGTCCACCTCTCTTACATTTTTGGTGAACCTGATGTGAACCAACGTCTATTCATCCATTGGTGTTGAGTCCTCTCCTATGTACTTCGTGACCGTCATGTTTTAGAGTGTTGTGCAGGTTTATGAGCATCACAACCTAGTCTACGACTTCTGGGTATATCGTTAGGAGAAGTGTACGACACCTCCAAATGGAAAGGACGAAGGTCTCTATTGGTTTCACTATAGGCCTTTTCTCGGGTCCCACCATTGGTCTAGTTGTGTAGGAGCATTTATCGAGGAACGAGATGGGATTTGTTGATGAAATCGATCACGTTCCCACTCCCCCTGCATCTCCTACACCATCGTTAATAGACGAGCATGAGGCCATTTAGATTCCTGTAGAGTATGTATCTGCCCTTGCTAAAGGACTGGGTGACTTAGAAAATCACTTGGGAAGAAATCCAAAGATGGCTAGAGCCGCTTGGGTTGTTAGTGAGCTAAAAAATATGATGGGTAAAGATCGAACAAGCATAAAGATTCTGACTAGCCTCCTCGGTCTCGTCGAAGTGTGCGCTCCTTTGAAAAATGCTAGCTTTGTACAAGGAGTCACTTTCGAAGAGTGTGAAGGACAGTTAGGAGTATCGATTTCTCCAATGTCTGTTTACATGGCTGATGCGGTACCTACTCTTAGTATCCCTACTATCTCCGAACAACCTGAAACTATCAAAGTAAAAAAGATCCCCTTAGGATTTAGCTTCACCCCCACTGTTACCTCTAGTGGTGGAGGCTTTGGCAGGATGAGTGGTGGGGGATTTGGTAGGGGTGGTGGATTTGGTAGCGGAGATGGTGCTAGTGGAGGAAGGGTGGAGGTAATGGCGGTGGTTTTGGAAGAGACCCTACTAGCAGCGGTGGCTTTGGTAGTGGTTCTGGAAGAATTCATACCGATGGCGGTTTTGGAGATGGCTTTGGTAGTGGTCCTAGAGGAAGTTCCTCTAGCCTCTATCTTCTAATGACCCTATTTTGAACACTCTCCTCTATAATATGGGTAAGATGTAGAGCTAATTGGCGATTCTTTCCCAAGGCTTTGCCTAGCCTATCTTCCAGCCCTTCTTCTGACACAACCCATTGTCAGTTGTGATCTTAAACACTCCCTTCCCCCAAGGAATGGAGATCCATAAATTTGAAAAATACAGTGTCAAAGGGGACCCACAGATACATGTGTCCACCTTTAACACCCTATGCATGGACTTCTTCCATCATGACGTGTTGATGGCTAAACTATTTCCCCGATCTCTCAAGGATACAACTCTTGACTGGTACTATTCCTTGCCTGACAATTCTATCTTCTCATTTGACCAATTTGTAAATCAATTCCTTAGACAGTTTCAAGTAAACATTAGGTCGAAGATGACCTATTCGGATCTCGTTTGATGTAAACAAGGAGATAACGAAAACATCACTGATTTCATATATAGTGTGCTACCAAGCGCTCCTTTCACAAATCTCGTATTAGCTGCTCAATTTTGATGTGCATAAGGTATTCATAGGGAACTTACAAAGGCCTTGGAAAGAGAAGCTCACCCTTATGAAAATACCCTTCTTTCACACACTTGGGCGTAGCTTTATGAGAGTACCAACAGATGGTTGTTCAGTTCAGTCGATCCTCCTCACGCTCTTGTACTGAGGGAAAGTCCATCGTATCAATTTTTGGGAAAGGTAAGACCGTTATGAATGTAGTTTCCACTATTGATAACAACGGCCTTAGACATAACCAAAAGTTCACAAAGTTATCAAAATATTATTCTTCTATCTTTTTAGAAGCTGTTGAAGGATAAGATTGTAACCTTGCCGAATTTGAAGCCTGGTATGGAGCCTCACCCTAATTGGTATGATGGGAACACTTATTGTCAGTACCATTGAGTTAATGGACATGATACTAAATGTTGTATGTGGCTGCATCATGAGATACAAGACCGCATCGAGGACGGTACCATTCATCTTGATGGGAGTAAACAAAATGCTAACAAATCAGTGGCGAAAGCTAATAGTGAATTGCAAATATACACGGATCCGTTTCCGTCACATTCTACTAACACGATTATAGATCCCAATGATTTTGTTACTCAACCCAAGGCCTATGTTAACATGTTCATGGTGATGTCTACTGCTCTACCAGCACTCGATTTTCCAGACATTACATTCACATCGCAAGATTTTCCCTTAAACAATAAATCCTCGCCTCTCTACATTCTCGCTCATGTCAATGGTAACATTGTGACAGGAGTCTTGGTAGATCCTGTGATCCATGTGAATGTTATCATAGAAAGAATATTAGTATTAAATTTTTTACAAATGAAAGAATATGAAGAAACAAAATCTACCATTTATACACATGATGGTATGTGTCTCAAACCTTACGGCTTGATAACTTTGTCTATCCTAGTTGGACCTAGGGTTGACACTATTTTTGATGTTATCCCATAGTTAGATTTGGTCAAGTTGAAACTAGGCATACCTTGGCTAGCTTCCATGAATGGAATCACCTTCGTTATTCACAAGTGTTTAAAATTCTCCCATGAAGGTGTATCCACTACGGTTCTTTCTTCCTCTTCCTCTGCGCCTCTGGCCTCATCTATGGGGAGTTTGTCTCCTTTGACAAAGAAAAAGGTAGAGTGTGGTCCTTCTAGCGGTGAAGGATGTAAGAGGAGTCCACCTTCTTCGCAAGGTGGCCCCGTGTTGAATTGTTCTGTCTTGGTGACAAAACTAGTCCTAGCTTCCCTTGAGTTCGTCACTGCTCTTGAGTCATTTGGCGAGTCTAGCGGTGAATCTCAAGTGCGACCTGCCCCCCGTCCACTAAAGTTAGACACAAAGCTCATGTGGGGTGCATGTTTAACTCTGTGGATGAAGTCCTGGCCTTTTCAGTGATCTTCATGAAGTTGCTAACCTTAGCTTCAGAAGAGCTCGGTGAAGAATACCTTGTAGGACCTTCTTCCTTTTCCCTTGTTGCAAGAGGGCTGGATGCTCCTCCTCTAAAAATCCTACCATTGCAAGCTCATCCTTCTTCCCCCTACGATGTCCTAGAGTGGGAAGCAGACAACCTCTTGGTTGATCAATGTTAGGAGGAGGCCTCTTCTTGATCTTTTGTGTGTGTGTGTTTTGTGATGTGTTCCCCTGTGATCGTGCTATGTGTTCTTGGATGACCCTCATCACCCCTGTTGGTGCTTGGATACAGGCATGGATCTTGTGTTGTAAACCTTCTTCTATTTGTATCATCATTCTTCCATGTTTGTACTTGATTTTCGATAAATTAGGGACGATGAAAAGCGTTGGGGGAATTTAGGCTTCCCTTCCATGTTGACCCAATTTTTTTATTTTTACTTTGTTTTCTGTACATTCTTCTTGCTCTGGTTGAGGATTGATGATCTTTCACCTTGCACTGTGGTTACCTATTATTCATATGAGCATGGAAATATTTGACCCCGCTAAACCAGATCCCCCCATGCCCTTTGTTTGTGTTGTCTTCACTCTTTTTCTCTCTTTTTTATCTTTCTCTCTTCTTTGCTTGAGTTGTCCCTCTCATGAGTGACAACATCTTTTCTTCAACATTTCAATTTTCAAAAAACACATTTGTTTCCAACAAATATTTTCTCGAAATTACTTGTAAACCTTTCTTCAGAATCACATTCTCAACTTGGATCCCTAACATAACATGTTTCCTTCATCATGGGTTTGCAAAGAAAGGACTTGAAAACCTTCCTCTGAAGTGGGAACAACCTTGACCTTCCCCTCATGTGGGGGCATATTTTTCCTTTCAAATTCCTTGATGAAGTGAACATCTCTCGAAAGGATCCCTTGATGATGGATCAATTTGAGAAAGAGAACATTTGATTTCAAATCGTGCATCCCTTGAGTGGACCCCTTTTTTCACGACGAGTTCCTGAGGGGCCCCCTTTGAAAGTTATTATTTCAAATGAATCCTATCGCGTCTAGCTTGGGGGTAGCCTGACTAGACCTCACTTTTGAAACAACACATCCCTTGAGTGGACCCATCTTCTTTTGAAGGGTTCTCGAGGGACCCCTTTGAAAGTCTTCCAAATCATCGACGGTCTGCGCAACTATCCACTTACTTGCCTACGTGGTCACTTCCTGACTCTGTGGAGTCCGCTTTCTTAGGTTTCCTCCATACGAGAGATCTTAGGGGGTAGCTCCTTGCAAGGTTGAGAGGCTGTAGGGCACTTCCTTTGGGTTTCCTTCATGCTAGAGTTCTTGGGGGACACCTTCCTTGCAGGTCTGTGGGCTTGTAAGGCACTTGCTTCACGGGGCTTCCTTCATGCAAGAGATCTTGGGGGTTTCCTCCTTGCAGGTCCACGGGCCTGTAAGATGCTTTCTTTCTTCGACTTCATAGTTTCGAGAAGCTATGGAGTCCTTTGCTTGCCCTACACCTTCAGGTTCACCAGATCATGATCTGCTTCCTTGATGGTTTAGGTATACATTTCTAACCTTACTCCGTCATTGATCTACTTTATCGAGCACTCATCAGTACTCGTGCTCGCTAAAGTGGGGGAAAAATGTATAGGAGTGAATTTGCACCCCTTATGCAAATTCCCATTTTTCCTTCTCCACTTTAGAAAACTAAGTTCAAAGGATTAATTACACATAAGTCCGCTGCTTTTGTCCTACTTGTTTCCTGTTTTGAGCATCGGTGGATAAATTTCTATTAGGGACACCCGCGCAGTGCACAAATGTCCACACAACATGCTTACGTCCCTAGCAGATTCATGCGGCTGAACCTGTAGAGGTGTTACACTTCTCATTGGGAGTCAAGTTGTAATGCCCTCTTCAGCCGACCGACCTGAATATGGTCATTTTCTTCACTCTCTCCTTCAAATTCACTCCAACAAGCATTTCATCTTCTTCACATCCTCCAAGCATTCAAGCAAACTTCTTCACTTCATTCACAAACTCACTTTCACTCACTCCAAGCATTTCAAGCACTCCATTATAGCCACAACTTCACTCCATCACTTTGGTAGAGCAAGTTGGGGATAAACACCATTACAACAAAGGCTTGAGTACTCTCATTTTATCCCCTAAGTAGCCTTGAGTGCTCTTGGTGGAGGTGGTAAGCTTCCCTTTCCTTCCCTCTATCACTTGGTTGAGTACGCACACTTATTATTTTGTAGTGCTTTAGTGCTCTTTACTATATTGTTTTCTTTATCATACTTGCTTTCTTGGTTTTCCATGGAGGTGGAAACACCTCAATGGGGGTCTGACTAAGGCAGACCCCTATACATCCACCCAACATTTTTTCTCTCTCTCTCTCTTGTGTGTAGGTGGATGTGCTTTCGAGGAGCTAGCTGGTGAACGAGTTTCTTTGTGAGATCCTTCTTGCCACCTTGACTCTCATATTTTTTCTTTATCACATTAGAGTGTCTTTCATTGACTTAATCATGCTATTTTGGCCCTTTAGTAGTAGTTAGCTGGTCCATTAGTTGGTTTTCTTAGGTTGGACCTTGTCTCTGTAGTTATCTGGTCGTACAGATGCTAGCGCACTTGAGAGACACCTACGCACCGTGCTATCGTCCTAGGACCGCGCTTCCGTCCTCAGGAAAAGAAATTCGTGAGGTGCAACATTGAACCTAAAAACTAGCTCGCCTAGCCCTATTATGTATTTCGGGTCTGTAGAGTGATTGAAGGACCTCATAGTCCTCATCATTCTCATCCTGCATATCCTAACATCTCGCTAAGCTGAGGTAAGTTAGGGAAACCTTCTGCATCTTGGCTCTTCGTGACTTGGGGCCTTGCACATGGTGGTCCCCCTCTCTTACAACATGTAATATGAATGTTGTGCTATTTTCATTTCCTTTTCTAAAAGATTGAGAAGACCCCATTCATCACTTTGGGGTTGAGATATTTCTTTCTCGGGGGTATGGCTAGATCCCACGAGGCTTCATGATGCCATTACAGTAGGGTGGAGACTAAGGCCTTATGCGATGATTTGTAATTGGTTTCATTTTCATTAAAGGTGAAAGTTTTATTTAAGTAGAAATTGTTGTATCAATGGATGAAAGAAAAGAGTAAGGTTATCTCACTTGTATGTTAAACTTCAAATTTGAAAATGTTATTTGTAATATTGACTTCTTTTTCTACATTGTTGTGTTGAGGTAATTGGTTTGGGGTTCAAAGTAAAAAGTTTTATTTTTCAAATTTTATAGAAGGCATTAAGAGCGTTTTTGAGCCAAATGAATGTAACCTCCTTTATGCTGAATAGAAATAAAACTAAAAATGTGTATTTATTTAAGTTGCATGTGTAAAACCACAAATATTGGTAGATCATTGGTCATCGGTTCATAAGCTTCAGAAACCTCATTGGAGACCCTAATGTCAATTATGGACAAATAGATAAAAGATATTTGAAATAAATTGGTTCCCTTACTATTCAGATTTAGGAATTTACTTATGAGTTATATGCATATATAGTAGATAATGACAATATATATATCATATAGATGAATATGGACTTATTGCATATACTTCCCTTATGCTTTATATACCTCCATGTGTTTTCTACTAAGTAAATTTGAAGATAGAATATAATCTAAGTATTATCATTCTTTTACAAAAATATATGATACCACACAAAAGGTGTGAATAATAGAAGATAAGAATTTTAGGTATCTAGAGACACGTTTTTCCAATCTACTCTATAAGTATTGTTTATTTTAGGAAAAGGAGAGATTTTTTTTTTCAAAAGAAAAGAAATGGTAAAAAAAAGAGAAGACACAAAGAGTTGGTGTTCGAACTGTGCGCATTTCCACCATTTGGAAATTGTGATTGAAAGTAATATCCATGTTAAAAATAATATTAAATAGTGGCGCTAATTTAACATGTACATCAAAGATGAATGCTCGCATCAAGAGAATTATTGGTAGCAAAAAAAGAAGAAAAGAAAGATATTGATATTATTTTTAGGAGTGCTACTAACATAAAGAAATAAATAAGAACTTATATAAGCAAATAAATATGATTCAAGTACTTTCAACTATGGCAGATCGCCTATTCATGTGGTCAAGACCCTGATAAACAGGGTTTTAAATGGGTGGAAGGAAAGCTAATGTTTTGGTTAAAGTTGTTGCTTTGTATGATTTATCTGCTTTGGCTCAGCCAATAAAGATTTAGATTGCAGTAAGTTAGTAGTTGCTTTGGTGATAGAATGAAAGTTATAAATTGTTGCTCAAATTGGCCTTTGAGTTCCCTAACTTCCATCATTTTTCTTACCTAGCTCGGTATGCGTAGTCCTTCAACAGTTAACATTAAACCTAAGAAATTTAACTGTCAGTGTTCACGTACTTATTTTCTTAAACAAATCAGTGAAATGTATTCACAAAAGCTGCAAAATGATAACAAGTGTTTTTATTAAATGAAGTTATGTACATACAAATTATAAGTACTTTATAACAAAATGCAAATATGGAGTTCTCATCATTAGGGTAGTCTACAATAGGTTCAAATATATGGAAAAAATGAAATAAATCTCATCCCACAAGAGCTTGTGCATGTATTTATCCTTGGGTCTATGAATGCCAAGATTAAAACACAACCTATGCACCGTGGCCAAAGTGGTCTGCAATAATAAATCAAACAAGATATATAAGTAAACAATGTAAGAAGGAAGAATATGCCAACTGTAAATAGCTTTGAAAGAAACTGTATCTTTGTGTTTTCCTCACCACTTGGTTCTCCTAGAATAGAGGATGGCTTTGAAAGTAGACGAGAAATTAATAGAACGAGGCAGTAATGTACATATAAGGAGGAAATGGAGTGGGAGTGATCTCAGTCACCCACGATAACATCTTCCATTGCAATAATTCACCTGGAATGGAAAGGGACAAATAAAATATATCACAACAATTGGTTCAAGTCAAACAAAAAAAATTAAGCACAAACAGTAGCAGAGAAAATTCCAGCGATCCGACTTTAGTAGACTAAATAGTATAAAAGCCAGATTTGGAATGGACTTATCATACAGGCTAGACTCCTTGTTTGGTTTAAGAAATAAATTTCTTGGTGTTGGGGTTGGTTTGGCATCGACAACTGTAGTAAGTCTCCATAGTAGCCATGCCTATGAAGTTGCCTTGGCCATTCTACAATTGTTTTGGTAGCGTGTGTGTGATTTATGATTTAGCCTACCTCTTTTTGCCTTGCATTTCACTCCTCACATGCCAGTACACCATGCTGTCACAAATCCCCATTATCTCATTTCCTCTTCTATTAGTGCTCAGATATGTCAACGATTCAATGTCAGTAATGGGCGCATTAACTAAAGATCTATTTAAATATTCACTAGGGAGGTGGTGGCATTTAAAGAAAATCAATACTCATTGTTAGTAGTAACATCAACTCCATAATACATGATTTTGTGATATCCCTGGGATCAAGGTAACATTGTGAGGACATAATAATTAATATATAGTTTTAGTATTGGATGCCCTCTGGTTGTCATGCGAATAGTAGTTGTTGGAAATAAAATTTGTCTGCAACACCATAAATTTTGGTGGGAAGCATCCTATAGTTGCAACATGGCATTGGAAATATTAGATGTCCCACGAGTAGCTGTGATGTTAATATCAAGGGACACATATGATGTTGACGTAACTATCCCGCATATTACACTTTTACCGAGAGTAGGTTCCATCATCGTGTAACTTACAAGATGTTAATAAAGTTGTCTACAATTGCAGCTGCATAGTAAAATCATGATGTATTATGTCAGTCCTTATCTAATCTATACATAAATATAAAATTCTCTGTATTATACATATGACAACCAGTTCAATTTTGTCTTATCAAGGAAACCTTTGCAGCTGGGATAAATTATTAAAATTTAGGTTAATTTCATAGTGTACAATTTTAAATATGGTAATAATGGGTAGCTAATAAAAAAAAAAAATTCAAATTAGAGTATAGAAGTCTACGTTTGGGAAAACCAATAGCCTCTGATAAATGAAATAAATGGTTTATGTTAAATTGATTTATAATATTAATTATTCTTCTATAAAATTTAGTGCTTAGAGACTTTTTACAAAGGAATAATAAACGAAGTCAAGTGAATGCTCATCTTGTAATCTTGATTGGGCATGACAAAATACATGTTTAATCTGTAATGCCCTGTCATAATAACCTAAGGAATGTTGCAATAGTGTATAAAAGTGAAATAATTTTTTTTTAAAGTAATAATATTAAGTTAATTAGTTACATAAATTCATTAAGTTACGCGACGGTACACTACTTGAGTTTCCATAGACGACTTTAGTATTTCACATTGCATATATTTAATTAATCATAAACTTAAAAATAAACATTGCATATCATTTGAAATTCCATTCAAAATAGTACAAAGTACAACTATGATTCCTTCATTGCATTTGATAAGATATTACAATACTCATTCATTTGATGAGGTGGATCAATAATAGTTACAATTACTTTTACAAATGTTCACCTCATAAACAATTGAGGGATGTTTACAAATACATGATTTACAAAAATGCAATAAAGAAAGTACAACTAAATCCAAGTGCGAGCTCTCCATCCATGAAGCTCTCGATGCCATGATCATAAACTGGGGACCCAACGGAGTAAGGTGCATGTTCCATCCAACCATGTGGTACCCGTAGGTCCACCCCCCATGCTAGGAGATAGTAATATGGTTACCTAGACAAAATCTACTAACCCTAGACACAAGTACATAACTAACTGATGGTTACATTGCTTCCAGATTTAAGACAATCAAATGTGCAAGTACACAAGGTTAACTGTTATTTTAGGTGGAGTGTCATCACAACATTGCAAAGGTTACCCTGGTGTTTCTTCCTAGGTTCCTAGGTTCCTAGGTTCCTAGGTTCAAGACTGAACTAGCTCAAGAGTCCATAAGTGAGGCATAAACATCTTATTAAGGATTTTAATCTAACTACTATGTTATTTAGTTATCACTGACTTACTAACTCTTAGTAAGTTACCCTGACACCACTTTGTGTGTCGGCCCTTACACAGAGCCACTCCCCTAAACATAACATAGGAATCTAAGTTTTCTTGACTAAGGTTTACAAAGTGTACAAACATACAACATACAATTTCAACACTATTCATAACGAACATCAATGTCTATGTTCACAAAAATCAGGTATCTAAACACCATGTACACAACCTTAGCCAACACATGAATTCAACTTAACAATCACAATCCCCACGTTATTCAATTGGTCTGGAAGACTTGTTCATTTAAGACTTTCACTATTTTCCCAACAATAAAACAAGATTTAAAAAAAATTGAAAAAAATATTAAAGAGTCTACATTAGGATATACTAAATCCAATTCAAACAATAATTTGGAGCACCAAAATTATACATCTAAGATCTAATTCATCTTCCATGTAAAATGAAAATCAGATCTACAATTTACCTAATTTTCATAATCAAATAATATAATAATAACAATATAAACTCCAGAATAACAACCTATTCAAAGCACAAATATCTTAATCATGATAATTATTAAAATATTTATATCTAATAAATTAACTCTTTTAGATATCTCATTCAAACATGATAACATTTCCAAATCTTTTAGCAATAAATAAATATATAATTATAAATATTATATATATATATATTTTTTATATATAATATATATTGTATTAATAATATACATTACATATGTCATATATGTATATACATAATAAATATAAAATATATATATTATTCTATTACCAAAATTATTAATAAAAGAAAAGTCAAATTAAAATCCGCATAATTTTGAAAAACTAAGGTTCGAAGTTAGGGCCTTGCCCTAACCCACGCACTGTGGGTAGGGCTGCCTTCGCAGCCCGCCCCACAGGCTCGGCCGAGGCGGCTGAGCCGAGCGCTGCCCGCAAGGGCGGCGCTGGGCTCGGCCCTCACCGTCGTGCCCCTGCGGGGACGGCTGCGAGTAGCCCCGCCATGGGTGCCGGCTCACAGAGAATTTAATATATTTTTTAAAACATATATGAATTTTCATAAAATAAAAATTGACGGCTATTTAAAATCGCGTACGGCAATTTTTGAGTTCGCTAAATACTGCGAATTTCAATATTCACAAACATTTATATATATACATTTGTATATGTATATGTATATATATAATTCCAACACATATACATATATAAATATATATATATATAACTGATAAATAACATTAAAGTTACAGTAACTGTGCAAATATTTTTAACAAAGTTTTCAACTAGTAATTGAGAAAACTAACATTCTGCACAAATTTTCCAGAGACTTAAAATTCAACAACAGAGAATTTATTTTCTTTCACAACTAATTTTTTTTTTTAAATATATCCTACAAGAAACATATAACAAAATTTGACAGGAAACTTCTTTTAAAATTCTTCAAAGATCTTACCTACTTCTTTGAGAATCTTCTACTGTTTAAAAAAGATTTTTACAAAATTCCCGAGAAGAACACAGGAAACACAAAACTAATATTTTCTCAATCATTCTTTTTCAAAAGGAAACAAATTAAAACAAAGAAAAAGACCTGTAACTTGAAAATTGCTTGTAGAAAAGAGAGCCTCTGTTGCCTGTAGCGTACAATCCTCCAAATCTTCTCCAGAAAAACCCCAAATCCACAGGAAAGCTATAACCAAACACAAAGAACTTCCCACCAAAGGGATCTTCCACAAATATACAACCAAAATAGAGGAAGTAACAACTTCTTTAAAATTGATTTTTACATAGCAAAATTATTCTTTCAATTCCCGTGAAGAAAAATTGATAACCCCTCTGTGTTTCCCAGATCCCAATAATATCCGTGAACAACCTCAACCATAAACAATAAATTCAACTCATACACATGTCGAGAAGTACAAAATATCTTTTAACAACTTCTCGGCAATCTTGCCTTTCAAGATTGCATGCATTTTATTTATTTAAAATTTAAAATTTAAAATTTTCAAAATACAAAATTTATTTAATAATTAAAATGCCATTTCCAAATAACATTTAATTTTAAATAAAATCTATTCACACATAATTTCAAACAATTTTAATTTAATTAATTTATTTATTTAATTAAATAAATTTAATCTCTAAGATCAAATTATTTAACCAAACAAACTAATTAATTTATTAAATAACATGTAAAACCTTTTTAACATTTAAAAATTAATTTAAATAATAATAAATTAAAGCATAATAAACTAACATTAAAATTGACAAATTTTTCCTTTCAAGCAATTAAATCCAAACAGAACAATACAAGACAATCTATGACTCTGAACTAAACAGACGATGTACTATGACCGGGTTATAGACTAGACTAAGATGAACCATGCTACTACCTCCCAATCAACATATCCGTTGAGTCTTGAAACGCTCAGACCTGAGTACCCAGGTGGAGTCGGTGTCATGTACCTGCAATCCTGCAACCAAGCAAATAACATGCATATATATATAATCCATTGTACAGGCACACCGTGCGGAGAAAATCATGGACATCACAGGGCACTCGCAAGCGAGTGATCCGATTCCGTTCTCCACACCAATACACGTCACATCAAACTGAGGAATTAAATAACTGTTAGTCCATCATAAACATGCATATAACAATAATCATCTGAAGAAAAACATCTACGCTATATCAAAGCATATCAGAAATCAAATATCACAATATAATGTATCATCATGTCACAAAGTAAATCCACTGTCACTCAAAATCAGCGATCAAAATATCCAAACCAAGTACCAAAGTCTAACAATATAAAAACATACAATAGAAAACATAAGCATAAATGGAGGGGTACTACATCCTCCCCCCTAGGATCAGGCTTGCTCCTGAAAGCCTGCGAATAGGTAGGGATAAAGCTCCCTCATGCGTGTTGCATCCTCCCAAGTAGCAGAAGCCTCATGGCTAGGATCCCATTGGACCCTCACTTGATCAATGTCTCGACTCCTGAGACCGAGCGTCTGACGCTGTAGAATGGCCATGGGCTCCAAAGCTAGCTGCTCGTCCTCTACCTGTAATGCATTCCAATCAAGTACATGAGAAATGTCGGGATGATATGGTCTAAGAACTGATACATGAAAAACATCATGAATACGTGACAAACTAGGTGGTAAGGTGAGTCGATACGCCACAAGACTAATTCTCTCTAAGATCTCAAATGTACCAACGAAATGAGGTGCAAACTTAGATCCTTTTCCATAACGGATTGGACTTTTTTGCGGTCACACTCAAAGAAACACTCTATCACCAATAGCAAACTGTCAGTCTATTCTATGCGCATCAGCATACTTCTTTTGCCTATCCTGTGCTGCTATCAAAAGTTCTCTAATACGGTCAACCTGTTGCTCCATGTCTCGAAGCATCTCAAGTCCAAGTAATACTCTATCCTCAAGTCGATCCCAACTCAAAGGAGTTCGACAAGGATGACCGTATAATGCCTGAAATGGTGGCATACCTATGGAACTCTGATATCCGTTATTGTAAGTGAATTCTACTAAATACAAATAATCCTCCCAATGTGATTGTTGGTCCATTATGTACATTCTAAGCATATCCTCTAATATTTGGTTAACTCTCTCCGTTTGTCCATCGGTTTGAGGTTGATACGCTGAACTAAAGTTCAACTGTGTACCTAGAGCATGTTGTAATGAAGTCCATAAGGCTGAAGTAAATACATGATCTCTATCAGAAATAATCCTACGAGGAATCCCATGCAATCTAACGATGTCCTCCATGAATATCCTAGCTACGGATGAAGCATTGTAAGATGATCGTATTGGTGAAAAATGAGCTACCTTAGTCAATCGGTCAATAATTACCATAATGGCATCATGTCGACGTGATGACGTAGGTAACCCTACAATAAAGTCAACGGATATAATATCCCATTTCCATTCAGGAATAAGATGTGGCTGCAATAATCCAGCAGGATGTTGATGCTCAGCTTTGACTCGCTGGCATTCAAGACATCTCGACACATAATCAACAATATCACGTTTCATACCAGGCCAGAAATACAATTGCCGAAGATCGGCATGCATTTTCTTAACACCTGGATGAGCTGAGTATGGAGCTCGATGAGCTTCAGTCATAATTAATGTACGAAGACCCTCGAAATGTGGTACATAAATATGACCTAAATGTCGTAATATACCATCCGGTTCTAGGACATATCTTGCAAATCGACCTTCTAAAGGTCTACCAGATTCAATCTCTAACCTCACTTCCTGATATAATCTATCAATAGGAAGTGTAGCTAATATTTGACCTCTCAAATCTACTTCAAGAGTAGTAGCAGAGATCTCATGTTGACGACGACTAAGAGCATCAGCCACTACGTTCTCTTTTCCTTGAACATATTTCACTTCAAAATCGTACTCACACAAGAACTCCATCCATCGTCTCTGCCTAGCATTCAAGTTAGGTTGCGTAAAAATGTATTGTAGACTACGATGATTAGTATGAAGTTCAAAATGATGACCTAATAAGAAATGCCTCCATTGAACTAATGCATGCACAACAACAGCTAGTTCTAAATCATGCGTGGGATAGTTTAATTTGTGATCTTTGAGTTTGCGAGACTCGTAAGAAATCACATGCCCATCTTGCATCAGAACTGCTCCCAAACCCTCTAAGGATGCATCCGTGCATACTACAAAATCCTTAGTAGGATCAGGAACAATCGGTATAGGCGCATTAGTCAACTTTCCTTTAAGTGTCTAAAAAGCCATCTGACATTGCTCTGTCCAAACAAACTTCTTCCCTTTTCTCTGAAGAGAAGTAATAGGATGACTGATTCTAGAAAACCCATCAACAAACCACCTATAATAACCAGCTAGACCCATGAAACTACAAACTTCACCTACATTAGTAGGCGCGGGCCAATCTACAATAGCTTGAATCTTTAAAGGATCCACAACAATACCTTTTCCAGATATCACATGTCCAAGGTATTTTACTTCTGTTTGAAAGAAGTCACACTTCTTCAGGTTCGCATACAATTGATTTTCCCTTAAACATTGCAATACCTGTCTCAAGTGTTCTTCATGTTCCTTCATGTTCCTCGAATAGATTAATATATCATCGAGAAATACCAGGACAAAGCGATCAAGGTATGTACGAAAAACACCATTCATTAAACTCATAAATACTAATGGTGCATTCGTTAACCCAAATGGTACTACTATGAATTCGTAGTGCCCATAACGAGTTCGAAATGCAGTTTTATGAATATCAGCTTCAGCAATTCGCAATTGATGATAACCAGATTTCAAATCAATTTTAGAGAACACATTAGCTCCCTTAATTTGATCAAAAAGATCATTGATTCTAGGCAAAGGATAACAATTCTTAATCGTAACCTTGTTCAATTGACGATAGTCAATACACAATCTAAGTGATCTGTCCTTCTTCTTTACGAAGATAACGGGTGCTCCCCAAGGGGAAACACTAGGATGAATAAAACCCTTTTCTAATAGTTCCTCTAACTGGATACGAAGTTCCTCTAACTCCTGAGTCATCATTCTATATGGAGCTCTAGATATAGGCTCAGCTCCAGGAACTAGGTTAACTCTAAAGTCAATATCCCTCTTCGGTGGCATTCCAGGTATATCATCTAGAAACACATCAACGAATTCCCTAAGAATAGGATGATCATCAAGAGATACCTCTCGACTCTCACCTTCTTCCAGATCCGTAACTGTTGTTGCAAACAGTTGACAGCCCTGACGATGACATCTCTTTAATTGCATAGAAGATATCATCCACAAAGAGATAGGTCTTTGAACACCTATAATTTCCACTTTTGCACCTAAATCATTAATGCAAGTAACTGTATTAAGTCGACAGTCAATCACAGCATGATAAGATGCTAACCAATCCATACCTAAAACTATGTCATACGATCCTAAAGGTGTAACATAAAGATCTACTAAGGTAGTTAACGTACCAATTTTAAGTTCACAATTATGTACTAAGTTCTCTACCGCTACTTTCACCCTAGAGGAAAATTCAACCTACCACTTACCACCTTGCTTTACCGCCACAAGATCACAACGGTCAACGATGGTCGGTGAAATAAAGGAGTCGGTAGCTCCAAAATAAAAAAGAATGGAAACACTAACACCATGTAACTTACATGAAGTCTCGACCACTGTGTTCTGGTGATCGGCTTGGCGGTCATTAACCGCAACATATACTGTATGTGATCGTCCTGCATCACCCACTGTAGGCTCTGAAACTGTAGGTCAAGGCCCAAAACTGGTAGAACCTCTCATCGGACACTGCCTAGCTATGTTACCCTGTTGTCCACATGAGTAACAACCTGTGCCTCTACCGAATCCTCTGCCACCCGAAGGTGCATTGGATTGCTGGAAACTACCTCTACTGATAGTAGACTAAGCACTATGCGTAGGCTGATCTTGCCTATTGCTCTTGTTGCGCCACCAGTTGCGACCCTTTCCTGTTTGTGGACTATTACCTTGTTGTGGTTGTGGATTATTATTCTTTTGAGGTGTATGTTGTTGTTGTTACTGCCCACCCTTTGTGGGTGTCTGTTGGTTCCTAGAGGAACCTCCTACCTGTGCCTGTCCACCCTGTGGACTAAAACCTGTTGCAGGAGCACTGCCAATCTGTACTCATGTGTGACCACCTAACGCCATAACAAGGTTCTCCTCCACTATGCGAGCCTTCTCCACCACAACTTCCATAGTCTTTTGCTCAAAGACTCTGACTCCACCACTAATGCGAGCATTTAAACCCCTGATGAAGTGCTGTACTAGCATAGGCTCATCATCACCAATACCAACATACTGTTTGAGTTCATAGAATCTACGTTCATATTGCTCAACAGCTAGAGCCAACTGACGTAGATCATGGAACTCTTCAGCCCGTCACTCCCTCCACTGTTCCAATAGGAACCGTGCTCTAAACCTCTCCAAAAACATCTCCCAAGACACTGGCCCAATAGCTAAGTGGAGCTTCTGCTCCTCTAGGTGCCACCAAGTAGAGGCGAATCCTCTCAGATGCATAATAGCGCATCTTGCACGGGTATTGCTACCGTAAGGGTGCATGGCGAAGCATCTACCCAAATCCAGTAGCCAGGTCTCAGCCTCTAATCCACCTCCTGTACCATCAAAGGTAGGAGGGCGTGCCCTCAGTAAATCCCTCATGTGTCCTGCAGTAATAGCATCCTGATGCACTGTATCATCTACTCTCCTAGGAGATCTATCTCTCTCTCTAACTACCTCCTGCTCAACTTCCTATCTAGGTCCGAGTCGAGCTAGGACCTCCTATAATAAAGGACGTATCTGTGAACCCTCTACTCCTGACTGTTCAGGATTCTGTCCCTCATTCCTCTGATCCAACTACTCTGCCTGATCACTGTGATGAGGGCTCAGAGGGGGAGTAACCTGAGGGATTGGCCCTCGGCCTCCACCTCGACCTCTACCACGACCTCTTCCACCTCGCCTAGGCATGTTTCTACACATAACAATAACGAGTCTTAGATACTATTCAACCAAGGCTAACAGATAACGACACTACGTACTAGGTCAAACTAATGGGCTCACGATTACCCATAGCATCTAGTGTTTGTAATCTTGGCTCTGATACCAATCTGTAATGCCCCATCATAATAACCTAAGGAATGTTGCAATAGTGTATAAAAGTGAAATAATTTTTTTTTTAAAAGTAATAATATTAAGTTAATTAGTTGCATACATTCATTAAGTTACGCGATGTTACACTACTTGAGTTTCCATAGATGACTTTAGTATTTCGCATTGCATATATTTAATTAATCATAAACTTAAAAATAAACATTGCATATCATTTGAAATTCCATTCAAAATAGTATAAAGTACAACTATGATTCCTTCATTGCATTTGATAAGATATTACAATACTCATTCATCTGATGAGGTGGATCAATAATAGTTACAATTACTTTTACAAATGTTCACCTCATAAACAATTGAGGGATGTTTACAAATACATGATTTACAAAAATGCAATAAAGAAAGTACAACTAAATCCAAGTGCGAGCTCTCCATCCATGAAGCTCTCGATGCCATGATCATAAACTGGGGACCCAACGGAGTAAGGTGCACATTCCACCCAACCATGTGGTACCCGTAGGTCCACCCCCCGTGCTAGGAGATAGTAATATGGTTACCTAGACAAAATCTACTAACCCTAGACACAAGTACATAACTAACTGATGGTTACATTGCTTCTAGATTTAAGACAATCAAATGTGCAAGTACACAAGGTTAACTATTATTCTAGGTGGAGTTTCATCACAACGTTGCAAAGGTTACCCTGGTGTTTCTTCCTAGGTTCCGGCCCCCAACTTGGGTTACCCTGGTAACCTCTTACAAAACCCGGCCCCATTGCATACTATTGTGGAATCGAATATCTCTTAAAGTAACAAGACATCAATTTGCCATTCCAGGCCTTCTCAACTTATACTCAAGACTGAACTAGCTCAAGAGTCCATAAGTGAGGCATAAACATCTTATTAAGGATTTTAATCTAACTACTATGTTATTTAGTTATCACTGACTTACTAACTCTTAGTAAGTTACCCTGACACCACTTTGTGTGTCAGCCCTTACACAGAGCCACTCCCCTAAACATAACATAGGAATCTAAGTTTTCTTGACTAAGGTTTACAAAGTGTACAAACATACAACATACAATTTCAACACTATTCATAACGAACATCAATGTCTATGTTCACAAAAATCAGGTATGTTGACACCATGTACACAACCTTAGCCAACACATGAATTCAACTTAACAATCACAATCCCCACGTTATTCAATTGGTCTAGAAGACTTGTTCATTTAAGACTTTCCCAATTTTCCCAACAATAAAACAAGATTTAAAGAAAATTGAAAAAAATATTAAAGAGTCTACATTAGGATATACTAAATCCAATTCAAACAATAATTTGGAGCACCAAAATTATACATCTAAGATCTAATTCATCTTCCATGCAAAATGAAAATTAGAACTACAATTTACCTAATTTTCATAACCAAATAATATAATAACAACAATATAAACTCCAGAATAACAACCTATTCAAAGCACAAATATCTTAATCATGATAATTATTAAAATATTTATATCTAATAAATTAACTCTTTTAGATATCTCATTTAAACATGATAACATTTCCAAATCTTTTAGCAATAAATAAATATATAATTATAAATATTATATATATATATATATTTTATATATAATATATATTGTATTAATAATATACATTACATATATCATATATGTATATACATAATAAATATAATATATATATATATATATATATATAATTCTATTACCAAAATTATTAATAAAAGAAAAGTTGAATTAAAATCCACAGAATTTTGAAAAACTAAGGTTCAAAGTTAGGGCCTTGCCCTAACCCACGCACTGTGGGTAGGGCTGCCTTCGCAGCCTGCCCCACAGGCTCAGCCTCGGCGGCTGAGCCGAGTGCTGCCCGCAAGGGCGGCGCTGGGCTTGACCCTCACCACCGTGCCCCTACGAGGACGGCTGCGGGTAGTCCCGCCATGGGCGTCGGCTCACAGAGAATTTAATATATATTTAAAACATATATCTGAGATTTTCCTTAAGGAAGGTAAAATCGGCCCGACTGTTCCCAAAATGCGTCGTACGTTTACCGGGCTACTAAATCTTCAGTTTCAATGGTCACAAAATTTATATATATGCTTCATTTGTATGTATACATTCAATACATATACATATATAAATATATACTATATATATATATATATATATATATATATATATATATATATATATATATATATATATATATATATATATATATATATATATATATATATATAAAAGATAAATAACATTAAAAGTTACAATAAGCTATTACTTATATTTTTAACAAGGTTTCAGTGATTGAAATAACGATGCACTGTTCCATGGGCTTAAAATTCAACAACAACACGTAATTTTTTCAAAATATATCCTACAGGAAACATATAACAAAATTTGACAGGAAACTTCTTTTAAAATTCTTCAAAGATCTTTCCTACTTCTTTGAGAATCTTCTACTGTTTAAACAAGATTTTTACAAAATTCCCGAGAAGAACACAGGAAACACAAAACTAATATTTTCTCAATCATTCATTTTCAAAAGGAAACAAATTAAAACAAAGAAAAATACCTGTAACTTGAAAATTGCCTGTAGAAAAGAGAGCCTCTGTTGCCTGTAGCGTACAATCCTCCAAATCTTCTCAAGAAAAACCCCAAAACCACAGGAAAGCTATAACCAAACACAAAGAACTTCCCACCAAAGGGATCTTCCACAAATATACAACCAAAACAGAGGAAGTAACAACTTCTTTAAAATTGATTTTTAAATAGCAAAATTATTCTTTCAATTCTCGTGAAGAAAAATTGATAACCCCTATGTATTTCCCAGATCCCCGATAATATCCATGAACAACCTCAACCATAAACAATAAATTCAACTCATACACGTGTTGAGAAGTACAAAATATCTTTTAACAACTTCTCGGCAATCTTGCCTTTCAAGATTGCATGCATTTTATTTATTTAAAATTTAAAATTTAAAATTTTCAAAATACAAAATTTATTTAATAATTAAAATGCCATTTCCAAATAACATTTAATTTTAAATAAAATCTATTCACACATAATTTCAAACAATTTTAATTTAATTAATTAAATAAATTTAATTTCTAAGATCAAATTATTTTAACCAAACAAACTAATTAATTTATTAAATAACATGTAAAACCTTTTTAACATTTAAAAATTAATTTAAATAATATTAAATTAAAGCATAATAAACTAACATTAAAATTGACAAATTTTTCCTTTCAAGCAATTAAATCCAAACAGAACAATACAAGACAATCTATGACTCTGAACTAAACAGACGATGTACTATGACCGGGTTATAGACTAGACTAGGATGAACCATGCTACTACCTCCCAATCAACATATCCGTTGAGTCTTGAAACGCTCAGACCTGAGTACCCAGGTGGAGTCGGTGTCATGTACCTGCAATCCTGCAACCAAGCAAATAACATGCATATATATATAATCCATTGTACAGGCACACCGTGCAGAGAAAATCAAGGACATCACAGGGCACTCGCAAGCGAGTGATCCGATTCCGTTCTCCACACCAATACACGTCACATCAAACTGAGGAATTAAATAACTGTTAGTCCATCATAAACATGCATATAAAAATAATCATCTGAAGAAAAACATCTACGCTATATCAAAGCATATCAGAAATCAAATATCGCAATATAATGTGTCATCATGTCACAAAGTAAATCCACTGTCGCTGAAAATCAGCGATCAAAATATCCAAACCAAGTACCAAAGTCTAACAGTATAAAAACATACAACAGAAAACATAAGCATAAATGGAGGGGTACTACATAATCCATTAAATGCAAACTTCCTAAGATGTGTTGAAGAGCTGGTGGGTATGCAAGCAATAAATGCATAGTTAATTCTTGTTTGTCTATTGTTTGTTGAGAAGGTTGTATGTTTTTAGCTCTCCATGTTGTCTGTTTGTTTGTGAAACTTTATAACTAGAAGTATTGCTTGCTATTACAAGGGTTAAGGGGACAAATGGGTGTAGTCCATGACATATAACATGCTATTCATAAACATCACACCAGGACACAATGATTTTTTCCAAATGTTTAAGAATTAAATTGAAACTGTAAAGGCTTTGTTGTTGATAATTTTCTCATTGCGCTTGATACACCAATCTTGTGAATGAATCAAGTTCTATAATCTAAAAATTTATGTGTTTATTAGTTTCTGTTGATAGGAAGGCTTACTATTGCATCCGTTGCATTTGCTTCTCAAATAGTCGCTTGGCCAATGAAATTGTATTGGTAAAATATTTTTTCCTTTTTCCTATAGTCGGGATTTAAGCACATATTTTTTGTGCTTGAATATTATGGTTCTCTCTCTTTTTCTATTGGTTGGAGTAGGTCGATTTTGAAATTATATGATGTGCATTGGGTATGGCACACTTGTTTATGAATCTACATCTATTACATTAAATTCCTATAGGTCTACTATTCATTTTTGTTTAAGTAAATTAGGAAAATAGGACATTATATATTTTGGAAAATATTTAATTGCTAAATGCAAATTGCACAAGCTTTGATGGAGGGTTGGTTGGCATAGAAGCAATGATTGCATGATTGATGTACTAGGTCTATTATTCATTTCCATTTAAGAAAATTAGAAGAATAGGAAGACATTATTAATTTCCGTTTACACCTGTTCACCATTTACACATTATGAGGTATTGGGATTTCTCCATACTACTAGCCTCAACGTATTGTTTTTGGTGCAACTTCTCAATAATGAAAATATTAATCATTAGAAAATATTTAGTGAATCCTTTCCAAATTTGAACAAATATCTTGTCTTCTTTATATTATGATAAAATTGTTGTATTTATATCGAATCTAGTGTTCATTTACAAGGCTATCCCTAGGTCCTAGAGAGCCTAAAGTGCAAGATATAATAACTTATTTTCTCATTCAATAGTCATCTTCTCAACAATTTTGAGCATATAAATTTACCTATTAGGATTTTCAAGAAGTAGATTGGAGAACCAACATAATAATTAATACCAAATATATCAAAACCCTCAAACATATTATTAAATCCACCATCCATAATCATTAAAAGTCACTCCCATCCATATGCACAACATGAACAAACACGATAGATGTAAACCCTCTCAAGAGACACAAATTTCAGCCTCATCAAACAACCTAAGCAAATGAACAAACAACACAAATAATACTTTGCTCGATAGAATTAAACTTCACACCATAAGCCACTAATGATGCCTGCACCTCAGTCTACTCACAATAAATGAAAACTTGCAAATAGTAAATGGAAATTTACTGCTTAACACATCCCTAGGAAGAGTGCACATGAAGACATGACTATACCAAGAAACTCATTAAATATTTTCAATAGAAAAGGTCCCTACAAAAATTATTATTTAAAAACAAATAAAAAAATGACAAAACCATGAGGAAAATACCACCAGCCAATGAGAAAATTGCAAAAAAATATTGATAATTAGCTATTAATAAATATTTCCCAAAACATCAACAAAACTTTTTAAAAAAAATTGGGCGTAATTCCTGATGATCAATTTTAATATGCAAGATTGAGGTGATAACATTAGTTCCCCCCCTTATAAAGGCATGGACAAATAAAAGAAAAAACTAAAAATTAAATCGACTTATGTAAGAAAAATGAATACAATCGATATCGGCTAAAAATAAATAAAAATGAATACAAAGGCCCTATGTGCATAACACATTATTTGTGGTACTTAAGCTCATCCAGTGAGATTTGGATTTTTTCATTTGGATTTGACTGCTTTCCTTCAAATCCAATGCAAATTGAAAACAAACAACATAATTTGAACCACATTTTGCACATATCTTTATTCAATGGGCAGAAATAATGCAACAAGTTAAAGAGCAAACAACAAAATACAAACTTGTAGTCAGAGATATGTGAAAAACGACGACAACTAAAAAATGAAATGATGAATGTATCCAATACCTCCAATCATCTTGCATTGCTTCTCTTCAATTTTCAACCTTTGATTTTGAAAATAGGTAGAAATAGAACCAATTAGATAGAAAAAATAATGTAGTTGATTGTTGAACCCAAGCCAGACCAAAGATCTATAACACAAATTTGAGATTTTTCCAATCTAAAGAATTGAATTAAAATTCATGCAGACTATGCCGCTTGTTAAAGATGGCCATATCCAAAAGCATGATCAACAATTATTTGTGACAAAAAATGAATGTACCATCCACTCTACCTCTCGTTCTTGTTTGAAAGCAATAACAAGGATGGAATGCTTGTCATATCCTTAGATAGGGTAAAAGCATAAAGTTGTGTCACACTTTCGGCCAAATAAGTAGTTCTAAGCAAAATATTTTTGGTCAGAAAGGTTTCGTTTGACTAGGTTTTGACTGAATCACATGGCCTATTACATGGCACACAGGTTTCAGCCGAATATGTTTCACCCAAATCCCAAAAAATCAAAATTTTCCTTTACCCGCTTTGAAATTGGATTTTTTAATGTGTGAGGTTTCTATAGAAAGGGTTTCGGCTGAAACCCTTTCTATAGAAACTGTTTCTACTGAAATTGTCTATGTGGCATCCTAGTTGGTAGCCAACTCAACTTTTTTCAGAATTTTCTAGAACTTTCAATTTTAGCTAAGTATTTATTTAGTTAGAATGATTTTTCTGCAAAAAACAAAAATACCCTTTTGTAGAGCTCGGAGTGGAGAATCCAAATATATAATTTTTTTAATATTTTGATTAGTTTTAATATATTTTATTTTTAAAATAATGCAAGTAGGTTTTTAAAATGAAAAAAGAGGTTGATTACAAATAAAAAAAGATAGTAAAACTTATTAAAAAAATTTAAATCTTATATGGGGCACAAGAGGAGAGAGTCTTCTTCAAAGGGTATAGTTGTTGAAAATAAAAATTAGCAAGAAATAGTTGGCTGTGAAAACTTTTCAAGATTAGACATACAACGACATTAAAGCGTTATTACAAGAAAAAATATACATCCGGTGAATTTTTTTTTTTTCCATGCACAAGATATTGAAGTTACCTATTTGGAGAAAAAAAAAATTAGGGAGAAATGAATTTTTTTTCAATTTGTTTCTTGATGGCCCGTGAAGTCACTCTTTTCTGAAATTTTCAGCATTCCAAAATCTGTCCTTAAATTGATAAAAACATAATGAAAACAATTTTTTAAAATTTTAAAATTTATAGCAATAAAATTCATCAAAAACTCTACATTTCATTAGTTTACACCATTTTGAAATTCAAAACATAAAGACCACTTTTATGTGGTCGAAGTTCTGATTTTTTTTGCTGTTGGCCAATTCCTTTATAAAGTGTGACACAGGTTTGTGCTTTTACCTATTAGGGAAATTTCGCTTGTACATATCAAAACCAAGACCGATGCAACAACAATTTACTACTTTGTTACAACGGCAAAAAAACAAATTTTCTCCCAACTGTATAGCTAACTTGTACAAGAAATATTCTAAGTTCAAATGAATTTTAGTATTCTAATATGATACAAGTACTTAGAACAAAGTTAAATTATGTCAGTGGTTAACTTCTGACAACTGCTTTTTTAAACAACTTAAAGTTTATTGCCATGCACAAGAGTAGCTCTATCTTGTTCTTAGAATAGGTTCACGTCTGCTAGATCATCCATAGGTACAACAAGACCCATAAGATTGTTGGAAGCATCTAGCAAGCCATCTTCCTCATAGCTCGCTACTATAAACATCCAATTATTGTATTGGGTCATATTTTGATGTGTTAGAGTTTTACATTTGGTTATTTTTTAATTTATTTTCTTTACTTAAAATTTATTTCTCGATGAGAAGTTTAGTAGTGGGATTTAAAATTTTGTATTTAAATTTTTTTGGCATACTTTTGCAAACAATTTTTAAATGAGATCATACCAAACAATCTAATCTAGAAACATCAAATTTAAATTCATCAAATTTTGTATTTAAATTTTTTTGGCATACTTTTGCAAACAATTTTTAAATGAGATCATACCAAACAATCTAATCTAGAAACATCACATTTCTTAGTCTATACAATGACAAACGATAGAGCACAACAACACCACATCCTTGTTAAGTATATTTATTGTAATTTGTAACATTATTCATTTGTCAATTTATATTTTTATAAAAGATTTTTTTTTAAAAGCATATCTATGTTGTATGTTGTCTCAATATGGCCACCAATTTCCTACCTATTCTCTACTCTTACTATCTATATTCATATATTTCTTGCATTGACAATCTACAAATTGACATAATATGTAATATCACAAAAATCATATCATGGTTCTCATATGCCACATATTTATAAATGATAATACACATTTTTTCTCTATTTTTAACTTTGTAGTTAAAAAATTATTTTAGATTGTTTTTTATTCTTTATGAATCTATAAATCTACCAATACAATAGTCAAGTTTCTAAATACAAGATACCAGGAAACACTCTCAAAATATCTATAAACTATTTGTTCTAAAACATTTTAAAAGAGTTGATGGTTCTATTACCATATACACAAAAACTATATAACGTATTCTTTAACTAGTTAAATCATCAGATTAATTACAATATTTACATTAATTAACCATAACAAAATTCACTGCACTCACCACAACATCAACATAAACCTGACACAATGTATCCCTTGTTTATGCCTTGTTTCAACATATGTCAATCAATTGCCAAAACATTGTGGGTTCATTTAATGTTGTGGGCATGGCTCTACTACATTCCACACTCGTCTAGTATGCTTGTCATTCAAATAAAAATGGAAGAGTTATGTAGCTCTATGGAAATAACTGTGGTGGAAGTAAATATTGAACTGAATTTATCTTGTCCATTTCCCCTCATTTTTTCTTATATGGTATATTATGGAAATTAACCATAAATTTATTTTGTAAATCTTTTCACCACTAGGTATAGCTATGATATTTCTTTTACTAGATGAAAGTGGCCTATAGGGTCATACCCTTATATTAAGCCAGAAAATATGCAGTATTAGGGAAGCTTCATTATGGAGGACCAGTTTACAAAATTCCCTAGTTGAGTATAAATTTACAAAAACCTCTAGGAAAAGTTGTTGTGTCTTCTATGCTAATATTTCCAACATATGTTGTGTGATTTCATATATTACTTCAAGCATATACAACATATTAACCCTTCAAACCTACAAAGAAATATTAAAAGCTATTGACCTTCTTTTGACCCTTGAACTGCTCAGGGGCTTCCTCCTCAACACTATCAGTGGAATTCACCTCCACCGCAAAGGCCCACTCAATACCTGATGATAGAAAATATCCTATAGAAAACTTGAGGAATTCAATGCCCCATTTCACCTGATGTTGATAGAGATTATCATTTTAACCAATGAAAGTGACAAAAAATTGAATCCATTGTGTTGTTGGAGCAACATTGAACACAGGAAAAGTGACCGGCTCTAGAATGAAAACCCACTCCAATGACAACATCATCCAAAAAGGAAATGAGTTGCTTTCACACCTATGGCCTTATCAAATAGTGTCTCATAGTCCTAATCGCATCCTTCATTTCACTTGCTTCCAAAAGGTTGCTACAAACATATATGAGATATTTGTATTTACTCTACGCCTGTGTGTAGTTGAGATAAACAATTCACCCAACCTCACTTGAACAGTGTGAATCATGATCACTGTATTCAATTATATGTAGATCAAATATTTACCCAAAAAAGGAAAATTTCCTCTTCTTTGCAACCTAACTGTTGTGTTCTTGATCTCCCATAAGAAAAGGTGGTGAGAATGGGGATGAGGTAATGCATTTATGCAAGAAAGATCCATATCTTCTCATAAGTTTTTTATTGTGTTACCAAAAGGTATTTCATGAGTAATTTTACTTTTGTAGAGATAAAGTAAAAATTAATAGCCATTGTCCCCTACTCTTCTCTTTTTCATCATCTTCTCTTTTCAATCTCAAGATTCCACTGAGGTCATCACTTCACTTTCTCTTCATATTATATAACATTTTATCATGAACATATAAAAATGCACCTTCTCTTCTTTGTTATCTTCATCGTCTTTCTTCAAATTCAACTTCATCCATTGGCTTTCTCCTATGTAAATATAAAAAATTTAAACAATGATATCATAGTAAAAGAAGATATTTAATTAGCTGTTCATTTTTAAAACTTATACAATTATATTTGATATATAAATTTATAAAAAAACAAATTTGTTTATTTTACCTAAAAAAATAAAGTAAAGTAATTTATTTGAGACTTTTCCTGTCTACTTTTTACTTGAAAAACTGCATATACTACAAGACAAGCCAAAATTACAACCAAATAAAATTATATTCCAAATCAACAAGATGTCTTGCTATTAGGAAAAAATCATATATTAATCATAAACATAGTATAAAAAAGTTCATAGTCTCAACAATGCTATACCCTTATCATGGCCCCTAACCTCAACATCACCAACAAAGTGTGGATAAGCACTGCAATCTCCCTCATACTGTTTACCTTGGCATTACTGCTATAAGTTCTGCACCCCAATAATATGACAAAACAATTGAAGCATGTCATGTGGCATCTTTTCAATGGTCTTGTGATGTTGCTCTAGGACTTGCTCTGATAACTCTATAGGTTGAACATCGTAGCTACACAAAAATCCACACAATGCATCAAAAAATGTAATTGTGTAGCTGACTCTTGCGCATTAACATCGTCATGAGCTATCTAAACATTTTTGACCATATGAATTGCATCTATAGTGCAACAAACCTAGGAATTAGTAATGCCTTAGATCAACACATGATTCACATAGCTGTAGAAAAAATACCATGATAATAAACTGTCCACAAATTGTTAGAAATATAATCTCACCTGCCTTATTTAATTATCCTGCTATACTTGTTAGATCAACTTGCTTCGTATCATCTTCATATCTGCAAGATATCACAACATTGAAGAAAAACCACCACCGTATCTGCATTGGATCACAAATTGGTCCTAGCATTAAAAATAACTTATGATGCCAGTTTTGTCGAAAAGAAATGAAGGAATTTGCATTAACTCCCATACAGGCCTCACATGCTTTGTGGGTGCACTGAAATAGATTATTTTATGTATATGTTGAATTCTCTAGAAGAGGCTTTTAGGTTTTATATACGTTGCATTGTAGTAGTGTAACTAAGAAGAAAACGGTAGATAACTCTCAAGAGCAGTAAGGGACTAGCAATGGTGGTATGTTGATTTCTAAAAGAGCACAAGCTCTAACAATAGTTGTAAGAATTTGTGAGTGTTGTATGAAGTTTTCAATGAAAGAGCCAAAGCTTTGTAAAAGGAAACAAAATATTGATTAGTATAAAATTACAGGGTTGTTGTTTCTATTGCTTTTTTTTCATTTTGTTCTTTCCAGTATCCGCTCTATAATGGTGTTTAATCGAATAAGTTGAAATCTGCTCTTAGTTTGTGTTTCTTTGTTTTTATCCTCCTCCTTTAAAACCAACAAAGTGGTATTAGAGCTTATGGTTGAAGATCTTGAAGATGCAGTGAACAGAAACTTGTCAAAGAAGATTGTTGGTGGAGAGATAAGTCTCTTGTGTTGACATCGAAGAAGAACTGTAGCTATATTCAAGCTGCTACCAAAGGAGGCACCAAGGAAGTGAGCACAAAAGTTTGTGAAAAGATCATAGAAGTTTGTATTGCAGTTATTGGAGTTTCAAAGCTGTCAAAGGAATGTGCAACTGTTGGAGTTTGAGGTATCACTGTTGTCAAAGGAAAGGTTGTTGTAGGCCAGAAGTTTCACTAAGTATAACAAACCAAAAATGTGAAAGAAGATGGTCACAGGAAGGAGATTGATTTGTAAAAGAAGTCAGGTTGTCGTCAAACAAAGGAAGAAGGAATAACTATAGTACAACTACAACTATTGGAGGAAAGGAAGAAAAATTCACATAGACATCTCTAGAGGTCGCATCAATTGTTTGAAGACGCCACTACTTGCAATTATCAAAGGCATAAGTTCTATCATTATTTTATGCAAGAAGGCCATTGTCATTTTTTTGTCAGTCTTGAATTCGGTAGATCGTAGAAAGTTTGAGGAGGTTGTATGTGTAATTGTTTAGGTTGAGAGAGTCAAAAAAATGTGTAGAAGAGAAGCTTATGTCAGCAACCATATCTAAAGTCTGCAAAAACAAATTAAGCAAGAGGAGTTGATAAAGAGATCAAAAGATTAGAGGAGGCTAGGAGTTGTTTGAAGTTATAAAAAAGTTGAGTAAAGTTGTTAATGGTTAAGAAATAATATGATTGAATGCCG